>JABUQX010044160.1:12500-18799 GCA_015478945.1 Trachelipus rathkii | reverse complement strand
TAGTATATATGTATATATTATATATATATTATATATGTATATATTATGTTATATAACTATCTACTATATGATATATATAGTATATAATAACTATATTATATATTACCAATATAATATTTAAAATAGATAGTACTTAGTATATATTACTGACTTATGCTATGTATATATATATATCAGTATATATATTAATAAACTATATATAATATATATATATATATATATAGTATTATATATAATATATAATATATATATATAATATATATAAGCTTTGTTTAATTGTCAATTGTATGCCAAATATTCTATTAAACCATATTAAAAAGTATACAGCACAAGTATGCATGTAACTTTACTCCATGCGACACTCAAGTATGCATGTTAACTTTACTCCTGGACAATCAAGTATGCATGTAAACTTTACACTTGCACCTACCATACACCTAGTACACGAAGTACACATAGTAGTATACGCACAAGCTTTCAAGAACTATTTGACTCTTTTTATATGAACGCTCTCTTTGAAGACACTAATACCATTATTTAATACTGCAATTTCAAAAACCCGAGACCAGCAACGAAAGAACACAATATGTTTATATTTTTGGGCTTCGACATTTTTAATATTGACAGTTATTAATTTCTTGCTTATAAAGAATTATTTATTCAAACGTTGATTATTGAACTATATATATGCTTTAACTGGTATTAATAATATATATAGTAATATATATAATCTTATATATATATAAAGTATAATACATATATATACTATATATTAATATATATATACTACTATTATATAGTACTATATAACTATGCATAATCATATATAATAGTAGTAATACAATACTATATTATATCTATATACATCATTACTATTAATAGTTATATTAGTGAAAATAGAGGAATAATATATGTATAGTTAGGTAGTCAGTTGATAACTGGCTGAAATGTGATAATTTTGATAATAATTTAAGTTAAAATATTGTGAATAGTGATGACCTATAGTGAAAAGCTAGTGAAATTCTGTGTGAAATATAGTGTATAGATTAAATTAATAGATAATAATTAATAATGAATACATAATAATAATAAATAAATCAATAATAATACAAAAAGGCAAATAAACATAATAATAATAAATAATTGGTTTTATTGATGCAGCAGTGATAGATAATGATTAACTAATAAATTAAGTGACTATGATTTTGTTATGTAATATAAGAACTATTTATAATAATATTATATGACTATATATAATAATATCATATATATATATATATACTATATATATTATATGATATATATTATATATTATACTATACTATATTATTATAATATTACATATAAAATAATTTTATGTTATATTACTATATATATAAATATTATAATATATTGTATTATATTATTAGTAGCTATTAATATATATAATATAATAATTATATATATTATATAGTATATATATTATATTATAACGTATATATATTATTCATAAGTATATATTATAATAATATTAATTATATTTATATATTTTAGTTTTTAATAATATTATTAATAGTGATATATGAGAATAATATTTATATCACTTGTAGTTCGCTTGTCTGATTATGTATGATACGTTATATGTATGTATATCGTATGATGTACGTATCTGTTTTTTCTTTGACGTATTTTATATCTATTGTATTACTACAAAGCCCTCGAGGTAGCCTCAGTGGGGGAGCAGCACCTGCGCCAAACAAAGCGACGCGGTCCCAGCGTTCGCAACTGGTCGGGGTGAGATTGTGAGCTTTTCTCTTCTTGGCTGCTCCGTCCTGCCTCGACGTAAAATTGAGTTACACCCCCTCTCCGATTAGGGCTACTGCCCTGAGCGGTGGTGTTTATCTTTCTTCTATAAATATATTTATATAATATTATATATTAATATGATATATTATATAATATATATTATATATTATTATATATATCTATATATATAATATTATGATATATATATACTCTATTATATATATATATATAATATATATATATATTTACTATTATTATTACTATACTCTATAATAATTAACTATATATATATACTGGGATATTATTAATAAAGAAAGAGCATATAATGGGAAGGTAAAGATTTACGCCTTCCTAGATTGAGACTACCCCGCAGTGATTTGCGAATGAAGGACAATATGCCTCGGGGTCTTAACACTTGAGCTATCCTCCAAGCCCAAAAAACTGGATTCAAGATCAGTTTTAAAGCAACCGAAGTTCCCGTCAAGGCGACATCACCAGGTGTCTCTCGAGTCTGCAGTTCCATTAGTTCCCTCGGTTTCTTTTATATTTTAGTTGGTTTTAATTTGGTTTTTGCCTATTAATCGCAATAATAAGGATGTTCACAAGAAAGAACATTATACATGCAATTGTGTTTATCTTAATTGCTGATTGTAGTATTTATTGCAAGCAGTAAGTTATAACAATACTTAAATATAAAGATCACGAGTTTATAGGACAGGACTCGGACACCTGGGTGATGTTAGCTTGGACGTGGAACGTCCTCTCGGGTTTTGTCTTATAACAATGTTCTTGAATCCAAAACTTTTGTGGGTTGGAGGATATGCGCTCCAGTGGGTAAAGCACCGGGTATATTTTCCTCATTCGCAACATGCCGTGGTTCAATCCCATCCAGGAGAAGGCAGTAAATTCTTAACCTCTCGTTCCCCGTTAATTATATATATGGTCTTTTCTTTGACATCTTTCATCTAACTTTGCGAATTAATAACTGCATATTGTAACCTAGTATATATACCGCCCTTAAGATATCATAACATGATAATATAAATATGTATATAGTTATGTACTAACTAGTTACCGTCAGTTATTATTCGTATATTGTATATACTAGTATTATATGACTTAATAACTATATATAAACTATTTACTATATATATATAATATATTATAAACGTCACTAATATATATATATTATATTAATATTCATATATACTATACTATTACTCATATAGTATACTGAATAATATAGAATAAAGCAAATATATATATATTATATATATAATATATATATATAAGATTATACTATATACTATAACTATATAAATCATACTAATTATAAAACTATATATTAGTCCGCTACATTATAATATGTATATACATATATTATTATATAATATAGTATACTATTATATATATACTATACTATAATATATCTATATATACTATTATTATAGTAATGCGTATAATCTATTACGACTATGAATATATATATAGTATCTATATATACCATATATAAATATAATATATATATAAGATATAATACCTATACTATATATATATATATATATATATATATAATAAGTATTATACATAGGTATAAGTATATATATATATATATATATTATTTAATATAATATATTAATAATATATATATAATAATTAAACATATATATATATACTTTATATTATATATATAATATACTATATGATATATATAATATATATATCTATAGATTATTAGAACGGGATCACTTATCATATATGACTAAATATATCTTCAGTATACGTATACTATAGTATGTATAGTATATAATACTAGTATATATAATATAATATATACGGAGTATATATTATTATAGGCCCAAAATCACTTTGGGCTATCAAATATAGATTTAAATAGACCATGCTGCAATCATCTAATCAGGGGGGGTTATTGAGAGTTACTAATTCCTGCGTAGTGCATGTTATTTGACAATAGTGATACGGACAATGACACGACAATGATTTTATCCAACTTGAGTAACATGAGGGTAAGTTCTCATGCCAACCAGAAATCGTCGTTAGAACATGGGATTGAGATAACCACACATAAAACTAACAAATAAGAAATGGCAAGAATTCCGAATCTAAATGACCGTTGTCGAAGGGAGGTCGGGACTTCGCAATCTGAACTCATCGCCTGGGAGCGCAATCAATAGGACGTGATTCTTTGGCGTTAGCTTGCTGGTGCCTCAGTGTTGCGGGGCACTTGCACACCAAAGCCTCACCGGACGCATTTTTTTGGCGTTTTCTTTTCTTTGTAAGAGAAGAAGCGCGAAAGATGAATTTTAAATAACAAGGTACGATATTACAAGGATCGTAGGCTCACCAGAGAGTTCAAAGTGTATTGCATGAGGCCTGCATATACATGTAGCCCTGTACAGCTGCAAATCCTTCTAATGACATGCCATTGCTTTTTGTCTCACTCAAGCGATTCCCTAGTAAATTTCGAGCTGGAGACGTGAATTGAATCCCGGAAGGTTGAAGAAAAATAAGCTGTTCTCACAAACGCCACGGTGACCGCGTGTGTTTGTTTGACAGTTTCACCAGTTTTTTCTATACCCAGCCGTTTGATAATAATTAACATAATGGAGGAAAGAAGAATGGAAAGGATTTTGGAAACAACAATTTAGAGATAGAGAAAGAAACTTCATAAATAATTAAGAACTCGTATAGCGACATTTTTAATTACGTATGTAACCTTCGTCAGAGATACCTGGTTTTTCTCTGTATTTTTTTTTTTCATTCTTCTAACCCTTTTATTCTATCGTTGCCGCATCGCGTTCGTCTTTCGAACTTACTTTCAATGCTCACACCTCCAGGAGGTATGAAACTCAATTGATCTTCCACCGTTTGCATTCGCTTCACATGGAAACCTTGCCGAGTAACGAGGGATTGTCTTATTTAAACCTTGCGTGTTTCAAATGCAGTTAAGATCCAATCATTTCACACCTGCGAATCTTCCCTTGAATTGTAGAGTTCAAAATGATATTCCATTTCTGCTTTCTCCTATGTTTTATTATCAATTCTATTTTGCCCCTTTTTTTTTCATTTTGAAGGTCATTTTCATAGTAACCATGTTTGTAGGTTGGGAGTGCGAGAACTGTTGTTGTTGTTGTTGGCCGAGAGATGGCGCTCTCTGGGTGACAGGCGAGGAGAGATTTTGGTTGCTCCATTCGAAGATCGTTTGGAAGCTTTGCTCTGATTGGTCAATTCGCGGAATGGGAGAACCAATCACAGGTGTTCGAGTGAGTACAAGCGGTCGGTTATTTGGTTTTGCTTTTCAAAAGGAACGATTGATCTGGTCCTTGTAAAATAGGGAGGTGTTGCTCTCTTGTGCAGGCATTCTTTTTTTTTGCTGTTAGAAACTGCTGTATAGCTCTTTATGATTTTCATTGATCAATTTCAATGATTAAAAGAAAGATTTTTGTCTACAAGAGTAAGATGTTTGAAAAAAGAAAGAAATGAGTCTTAATATTATCATGCGGCATAATCTGAATTATACATTTATAAATTTTACGAAGAACCTTTCGCTATACAGTTTAGAATTTGCATTTCTACCCTACGCTAATATGGTGCGTCGCCGCTAGCTTTATGTGAACACATTATATAGTATTTTGCCAGTCCACTGTTATTACTCTGTTGATTCCAACAACATTACTATTCTTTTAATAACATTTTTAATCATCTTTGACACAAAAAATACATATATAATTTTCTCTAAAATATAGAATATCTTTTACATGTAATTGATTTATGAAATGATATTAAAAAGTTTATTTTCCTCTATATAAATTCAATATATTTTTAGAAATATTTTAGTAACCCATTTCCATTTTCTATCGTTCTGAGGTTTCATACCGTAGGGCTTTCATTCCTCGAACTTTCACATTTTGAAAAATCGTTTAAAATAAATTACAGTTTAATTTTCCGCAAATACATTGATCACCGAAGAAACTTTTTAATTTTTAATAAGATCATAATCATTCAACATAATAGTTATTTTTGATGGTAATTTAATTATTGATGGAAAAGATGATACTTTACTTTTTCTAGGTTGTTGTAAGAAAAAAAAGATTTTGAAATTCTTGGAAACGTGATAATCCGGCTACTCTTTATCATGAATCAGAGCTGCCTTCATACCTTTGCCTCCCTAAATTTCTTTCTCTCTCTTTTTTTTTTTTTTTTTTTTTTTTTTTTTTTTTTTTTTTTTTTTTTAAATTTATTTATTTGCTTTATACATCCCAGCGTAGATATTTACGGTTTAACCTTTTTCTAAACTCATTCCGCCATTTCCAACTCGTCAGCTGGAGCAACGGAACAGTCTATTCAAAAGTTTGCCGCGCGATCTTCTCTATAAGTGTACATGGTGCGATCTTTTAAAGAATAATTTCTATTTGATATATTTAGCTCAATTTTATTTTTAAGTAACAATTGTTTGATGAATTTTTAATTGAATTCTATTAACCGCTTAAATT
>JABUQX010044160.1:0-7500 GCA_015478945.1 Trachelipus rathkii | reverse complement strand
TGGTCTAGTAATAACATGCTTGGCATACCAACAGCGAGGGTGCGGGTTCGAAACCCATCAAAGGGAGTTTAATTGTTCTTACCATTTTACGAACTGTGAGCGGTGTTAACACTTCTAAATTTGCGATTACTGATATATATATTATATATATAATATATATATATATATATATAATATATATATAATTATATATTATATATATATATTATATATATATTATATATACTATATATAATATATATATATATAATAATATTATATATATTATATATATATAATATATAATACTATGCTTAATACTATATATATATATACTATATAGTATATTATTTCAGCAGCTTTCTTGAAAATCGTTTTTTTAAAAGTATTCAATTCTGAATTAATTAAAGCCGAACTGTTTTACAATGAATAAAAAGTTAAGCTCTACTTTATTATTATATTATTATTATAATTATTATTTATTATTATTATTATTATTATTATTATTATTATTATTATATTTATTATATTAATCATTAGTAGTAGTAGTAGTAGTAGTTAGTAGTATAGTAGTTGAGTTAATATTGATTGCCTATTATATAAATATAGTTTTCACACTGTTTTTAATCCTTCATTAATTTATAATTAATAACTAGATTAATACATATTAATTAATAACAATCCGCGTTTTTCTTTATTTATTAATTATTTATGTATATTGAAACCTTTTTTCAAACCCTTGGTTCAGACATTTGCATCATTTTTATTAATCGATTTGAAAATTAGGATTACCCATAATCAAAAAAAAAATTAAATTCTAGTAATATATATAATATATATATATATTATATATATATATTATATATATAATTATATATATATATATTATATATATATAATAATATATTTATATTTATGTTATATTATATTATATTTATGTGTTTATTCTCACCACATAGCCTCAATCCCGAGATCGGAAATAACCTCAAATCCCGAGATTGGAAATGGTCAGGGAAAGTATTTGCATGGTTATTTCTCTCCAAGTGGTAAAGTGCAAGGATATTGAGACCCGATAGCCAAGGCCTGCTTTCAGCGCAATCGCAGTAAACCTAGTCGGAGTGCTTTTCCACCGCAGACGTGGGTTCGATCCTAATACGCGGCCTTTAATGAGCTATAAGCATGAGAAGAGTGATTTGTATGTGAATATATGGATTGTTCTGTTGTATGTGTTAGCTATTGCTTGAGTGATTTGTTGTGTATTGGAGATTAGTTGTAACACACTATGACGTTAAGCTGCAATACGTAAAATATTTGCAGGAAAATCTCTCTAACTAACCACAATTTTTTGTGTCCGTTCACGTAGCCGAACTAGGATTCTGAACCACTTAACTGAGAGGGAAATCCGCGTTTCTTAAGTGACCAAAAAGCTTGACACTATTAATATACTATATATTATTATTATATATATATAATATATTATATATATATATATATATATATATATATATATATGTAATACTATATATATATATATTACTATATTATAATATATATATATATTTATATATATATATATATGAGGATTTGTTGCGCATGGTTCTAGGGGCTGGGAACACCCTTATACCTTTACCCTGCCATAGGAAACTATGTAAGGTTGTGGCGACAGGCCTAGTAAGCCGGCTACGTAAAAAGGAAATTACTCGAGTCACCAATGCTATTCCTCGGACACATGGAGGAATAGCACTTGACAGGCAGAGCCTAACAGAATGGGATGGTTGAATATATATATATAATAATATATATATTATAATATTATATATACTTATATATATTATATATATATATATATATAACTCTAATAATATATATATATATTATATATTATATATATATAACTATATATATATTATATATATATATTAATATATTAAGTTGATGACGATTTATCGGTAATCAGGGTATGAAATACGGATGATACTCTGCTCTTTCCAACTAATAGGAATCGGAATCGAAATCGGCCAAATTGTACCGATTCTTTGATGACCGATTCTTTGGTATACAATCTGAAAATAATTTTCATTTCATTATCGATCATTTTCTTTAGATACTTTCAAAGACAATTATTTCGAAGTTTGCCGTTTATTTGAGTTTTTAATTCATTCATTTCTTTCCTGAATTCTATATTTAATTAAAGAAAACTTGATTGAGCGGCGCAGCGCATCTTTACGAAGAGCCTAAGATATCATGTTAGGTTTTTCAGACAGGGAGACATTTGGCAATGTTTCCGTTTCTAGTCATGTTTATGTCAATTTATGTTTTGGATAAATTACTATACCCTGTTTAACTCGTAAGTGAGCAGGACTTGAAATTATTTGGGCTTTGTAGGCTTGCTAATAATTGGACTATGAATATTAAATGCTTATTTCCTTCGAGTTGGCACCTTTTTACGTATCTCACACAGCAGTCTAATATAAGTGATTTGTCTCAAAAATGTTAGGAAGAATTCAATTATTCTCCTGCTAAATTAAAAATTCATGTTATTCAGTAAGGGGATAACCGCACCCTAATTATGGTCTGCAGGAGTTACAAAAGCAGGGATTCCAGAAAATTACCTTGCTTTATACTTCCTTTTTTGACACATAGTTCTCAAATGATGCCATATTTTGAACAAAGAGACGTAATAAAAATCTATATCCTATATGTAACAAAATCGTATTAGGACATTTTTAAATTCATACTCCTCTCGTCCCTCCAAAGCTATTTTTCCCATAGTATAAAAACCGAATTATTCAAACTATTTTTTAATTTTTCACCTTAGCTTACCAGAATTTATTCAGGATATACAAACCACGCCAATTGTCAATAGCCCAGTAAAATTCAGACGCTTTTCAAAAATTTACCCTGTGGAAACAAAAGACTGCGCTCTCCCAATCAAAATTTTCTATAATTGCAGTGAATCATTCAAAAACCTGTGTGCTTATTAGAAACAATTGGGAAAAGGGTTCTTGAAAACTAATTGCTTTTAAAAAATACTTAAAAATTTGGTTTGATTGTTTACAAAATTTATTGAGAGCCGGACAAGGATATCACAGGATCAATAAGCACCGGATACGACGCAATGGCAATAATCCCAAATACTCGAAATTTTATGTATTTGCATTTTTTTTTTTTTTTGGAAAAAAGAAATGTCAGAAAAACAAGATTAATAACTATTTGAGGGGACTTAGTGGTCGTACAGTAATCAGCATGGGATAAAATAAAAAATTCATGTTGTAAAAAAAAGCATTTCAGCAATTTTAACTTTACTGATAGAATCTTTTTGTGACTTCTGCCCCAACCAATATCGTTAAGAGATCCACGCTATTAGGAATTACAATTCCTTTTTTATGACGGGTTCTTATAGAATCCTATAAACAATAATAAAAAAGTGAAGATATTCCAAATTATTTTAGCAATGTCTTTTTATGTGTTTTCGAAATTTGAGTGATATATTGTCAAAAATGTAATACTCCAAGGAAGGAAATACACCGCCATATATTACCCTTACTAAACTTTATCCTAAATACCAAAATTAATTTTCAATAGAATATGAAGCCAACACAGGGACATTTATTCTCAATGGGCTCAAAGTGGAAAACGGCAAAAATAATCCCAAAATATGGAAAATGATTTTGCAATTTCATTTTTTTTTTTTTAATTTCTGAAAACATTCAGAAAACCCAGAAGAAAACTACTTTTAGGGACTTGGGTTCTTACTCCAGTATCACATGGAAACCAAATTTCCAGTAAAAAATTAGACTTCTTAGCATGCATTTCTACTTACCTGATACCAGTGGAATCTGTGCTTGCTACACTTATCTTGTGATCCACGCTTTTAAAAATTTACATTCTTGAGGTAGGCCCTGGATGAATAAAATCTTTATCCAACCGTCTATAAACAAATAAAAGTGGAAGATATTCTTAAGCAGTGGATGTGCGAAGATATATGTTAATAGATATTTTATAGAGGAAAGCAAAACGGTTTCCACTACTTTAAACCAAATTTTCAGATTTTTCTCATTTTGTTTATCAACAGTGGAATGGCGGCGAAAAAAGTCCTTTACTTGGAAAAAAATAATAGTTCTTTAAAATAAACTTTCGGAGGTTAAAAATTGAAAAAGTTGTTTTTTGGAAATTATATAATTTTATTTTTTATTTTTTTTTTAAAAGAGAAGAAATACCTACTAAAAACAGCAAACAAACACAAAAACAAATTATAAAAGACAAATTATTTGAAAAATTTAAGGGTTTATACAAAGTAAGAGAAATTCAGCCAATATTATTGAAAAACATTGGAAACTTATTTAAAAATTCGAAGCCCCTTTTACATGCCGCCATTATCCATTTAATGAGTCAATCGGAATCAAAGGAACCTTTCCCCAGCATCCAATTAGGGAATAGGGTGTTCCTTGCTAGAAAAATATTCAAGCTCGTTCCCGGCTCTTTTTCCGTGGTGAAAGTTGGATTAAGAGCTCATCAGAAAATTGGAATAGTGATCAAATTTATTCTCCTAAAGAAAATTGGGTTAACAGATGGAATTGCCCTCAGAAACGGTGCCAGGGAAATGTGGTACAGGTTTTTGCCACTACAAGTTTCAGAGTTCAAGATTGCGCTTGTAAATACTCAACTGTGAATGAGATAAGCCAAATTCAATAATATCTGAATTTTGAAGGTAGTTTAACTTCTTTCAGGTTAAACCAATGAATGAGAATCTTTCTTCCTTTTAAACAAGGAAAAACAATAAAAAAAAAAATTGTATTCATTTATTGTCCCAAGATTTTTAAAGATTGCATATTAATTTTTTCAGTCTGTATAAAATTACTAATAAAAAAAAGGTAATTAACTAATTATATTATTTCTTTAGCAAAGATAGATTACAAGAGAATTCTATAACATTAAATTTATAAAGTTTTAAATCATCTAAGATGTTTGGATGTAGCAGCAAATTAAGATATTAATATACTATCAGTAAGATATATAATATATACTTATATGATTATATATACCTTATAGATAATATATATTATAATTATTAGTATATATATATAATATATATATATATATATATATATATATATATATATATTATCTCTAATACCTCTATATATATATAAATTATATTTATATAAAGGAATTAGGAATCGGATAATCGTGGAAATCGGTGAAATCGTAATCTCTCCGGCCAACGTTTCGACTCGAGGTCTCATAGGAATCGCGAAATCTCGTTTGCCGTCCGGCTAGAAAAGAATTGTGGAACAAATACGTACCCATCACTAATTATACTAATAGGAACTAGATATAGACAATATAAGTAAACAGGTATGTGTTTATTATATTTTATAGCATATATATTAGAAGATATAAATATAATTTACGTGGAAAAAATGTTATAAACATTGTGGAGTTATGTAATAGAATAAATTTTTGTAAAAATCCTGAAAGAATATTGAACTAACAAGACACAGAATAAAACACCTAGAAATAAACATAAATCGTTATTAGAGGGCAAAATAATCTACAGTTTAGTGTGATTTATAGTGTTACAAAAATTGGCTCGTTAATTCCGAATATATTATGTCCATTTTTAAGGGGTGAAAATTGGGCACTGAACTTAATAAATAGTTGCACCTCCCCTTTACTTTAAAAAATAAATCAATATTTATAATTTAATTTTTTTTAATTTAGTGAAATGTTGCCTCCCATTATGATTAATTTATTGAAATAGGTTAATAATTTTTGGTCCCATAATATTAGTATAAATTTAGTAACTATTTTAATAAAATCTTATAGAAAATGAAGCCTTTTAATGAAATATAAATTCCAATTTTATATATAAATATGAAGGGTTAATAGGTAACGCAGGAGATTATATAATACGGATTAAATAAATAGTTAATTTTGTTTATTGTTATATCATTTTAATACTTTATATATATATAATATACCTAAGTGTAATGTATTCTAGACTTACGTATATATTAATATTATACATTTACTAATATTATGTGAACTCTATTATTAAACTACATAATTATGGGCTAACTCATTCATATAATTCTAGGTAGGTGTGAGACTCGTAGATAAGCCGGTTATCGCTGACCTGGCTCGAGGTATATTCATAGGTGAAAATGGGAAAATACTCACAGTCTTATTATAATGTATTATCTTAGCTGTATAATGTGAGTATTATAAATTATTATAAGTATATACAGAATGAATTACTATGGCGGCTATATATATAATAATAACATTCATTAGTAATATATATATGTAGTCTGAGCCGTAAACTGGCCAGCCATTCCGAAGAGAGTATAACGGGACCATCTATAGTCTTTAATAAATGCTCTTATATATATATATATATATACATATATAATATAATATATATATATATATATATATTAATATATATATATATATATTATATATATATATAATAATATAATATAGGTATATAATATATATATATCAATATAGTATATATATATATATATTTATAAAGGAAGGACATATGCCTAGAAACCCTTTTATGGATAATAAATGATAATATTTAAAAATAAAATATTTTATTAAAACAATAGATGTCAAATACAATTATTGTCGAATGACTGAGGCGGAATATTTCTACCTATAGTGACGACCAAGGTGCAAAATTGAATAAAAAAGTATAATTATCCATATAGGGTGTTAAAGAGCAGAGTATTTATCATTATGTAAGTCCTTGTTGTGAAATTAAAATAAGTTAACAAAATTGTGGGTGTCAAGACAAATATTTTCATATGTTGCGACATCCTCTACTCATAGCTCACGGCCGTTCTATACCTGTCCATCTTCCATAGTACTCTTTACATACCCAAGTACTTATTCCTTCGCATACGCTGTCCTTTAATGCGGTACTCTCTTACTGGTACTGGCTTGGTCATGGCTAGCGTGGCTAGTCTCATCAAGCTCTTTTCTCGTTCGACCGCGCAGAGAAAGGGTTCTTGTCCTCCCTCTTTAAGAACTCGGTGCTTAGAGGAGAGAAACAAATCTGTATTAGAGTGGTATCCACTAGCTCAGTGTACTGTGGTCCTTCCAAATTTTTGAGCCAAAGTTCGATAGTTCTTCTATCGCTTCAAATGGGTAAAAAACTATAAACAATTGAAGGACTGTCTTGTATTCCTGATTAATCTGACGATTGGATTCGTGATTGATTTAGTATGCATGTGGATAAGGGATGGTATGATTGTTAATTCTGGGCATAAGCAGGCTTGTTTTTCAAGTTAGAAACCCGGTTAGATTCAAGTAAGCAGGTTATAAATCCCACGATACGATATCTTGTACTGATTGAAGAGATCTTCTCCAGAACTCCGTGGAGATTTGGTTGGACTGAGGATGGGGTGAGACTTAGCGGGTTTTGCTGCAGTGAGTATGGGATAGGTGAAGGCCTTACTCAACTACATTCGTTGTTGTTATCCTATTTTCGAAGTATCCAAGTTTCTC
>JABUQX010044159.1:10000-22567 GCA_015478945.1 Trachelipus rathkii | reverse complement strand
ATTAACTGTCGAAGAATGGTGCGTGAATGAGGAATTACGAGAGGAGGCAGCAAGAATTTAACTCCTTTGTGACACTTTAATGTAAGTATGTTGAGACAATCGAGGATCTAACTCCCACAGAGCTAATTTGTTAAAGTGTCACTTGATCCCGAGTGGGCTCTATTCGGAGTCAAATTGCGGAGTGTATTAGTCACTTAGAAGAGATAGGATTAAAAGTTAGGAATCCCTCAAAATCAGCTTCCAGGGAATCATCAATAATAGTGAACAAGGAGGTATCGCGATAGACTCTGACTCAAGAAGTTGTGAATCGTCTCAGACTCCAAGATCGTGGATTCGGAGGATTTTCATGCATCCACATCCAACAATCTCCTCGTCCGAGAAAAATGCCAGTCACTATCTTATTTGAGGTCAGTATTTTGAATAACGCCGAGAATCTCAATACATTCCTTAAGTGTGGAAAAATGCTTTTTGAGTTTTACGGGGGATTGGTTTCCTTTGGATGCATATTGCCACCCTAGTTGGGTTCACGTTCAAACACGGTAAAGGGCCCTTCCCACTTATGATGAATTTAGAGCAGTGCGTTGGCCAGTTACGTTATTAATTTACGAGTATTTTGATACCGACCTTTGAAGGTTTAAAGTTTGACACTGCCCTCTTCCCAATATTAGGGAAAAGTATGCACTGGAGTATGGGATTTTTGTAATACTAATCCGAAGGGACATGTCACCGCTTATGATAGATTTTTATAAATTATATGGGGAGACATTCTCATCCAAGTAGCGGTTGTTCAGAACAAAACATGTTCAGTAGTGAATTAAATCCGGTTAAATCGTTAAGGACACGTTATTCACTCGAGGGTATTGAAGGGGAGATATCTAATGTTGAATGTTGTGTTTTGTAACACCTATGTTGGAATACCTGGGAAGTAAATTAGTTCAATTATCGAGTTTAAAATACGATTTGCGAACTTATAGGAAAGGGAGAACTTGGTGTTCCAGTTTCCTAGATACGGTCAAGCTGACTTGTCGGCAATGGGACTACCAGACCCATTGATCATGATCCAATAAAGATTGCAAATATTTATTCCTTTAAAGTTTTAGGGAATTGATAAATCAGGCACATAATTCGAAAGGGATAGTTTGGCCAGATTTTCAACATGGGGGGAGTAATATTGGAAAAAGTTTTGCATCTGGCAAAAGGGCACACGCATAATCTGATTATGGTGACCCTAGGATGCAAATGTTTAATATACTAATGAGCAGCTGTTCCGGCTATTGAGGGACGGATACAGGGGCCCAAACTATGTGCTTCATAGTAAGCAAAGAAATCGCATTTATAAGATCCCAGAGTAGTTCCCCCCCCGGAATACAAAATGTCATTTTCCAAGACTATTTGTTTAGAATGACTTTTGTATGGTTTTGGGTACTTGTGCATTTATATTGACATTTCTTTATACCCTTCAATAAGTAAGAGTACAGATCATTATTTTGTGATATAACTATCTGTATCGTTATATTGTATTAATACGATATAGTTTTCACCTTGTATGGTTGGAAGTTTCAATTGGACCGGGTAAAGTTGAAATGCCTCGCTACAAGTTAATTTTTTCCCTTGAAGATGAATCAGTTGCTTCGGGACATGTCCGGTAATAGGTGGTTATCCCTCAGAGCCAAGTACCAGGTATCAATGGGTTATCTACCATGTATTCCTGTGGAACTATAAAGAAGGCTGAAGGATGAGTTGCAAAACCCATGTTAAACCTCAGGATTAGGTTTACATAATGAACAATGGGAATCATTTCTTTGTTTCCGAACCCACTAATAGCCTTCACTCCTATGTCTTGTGAATTTAAAAGCTCCTTGTACTTCCCCAGTAGAGGGACAATCTCAGAACTTATCAAATTTACTCCCGCCCACTATCTACAAGGCAATATAAATGGGAGCATTGATCGTCCACTTGACACAGACGACCAATGGGTCTATATCAGCCTGACACAAGTTAATGGGACCATCTCACTAGCATAGGACAAAGGGTAGAACTTTACTCATGTGATTCGTTCCAATGTTTAAAGAAGACTCACCAAGTTTTTCGCAGAGTATTAACAATGTCTTTTCACAGAGTGACTAATCTGCGGGGAACTATTCTTAAATGTTTGTTCACATGGTGAACTTCAGCAAACCCCCCTTTGCACGACCTCATAATGGATACATTGCAGTATCCAGGGATCCAAAATAGGCGTGGGGGAAGCGGATTTCAGTGGTTTAGCCATTATTAAATTTTCTGGGGCTTCAGGGAGATAAGATGTTCTCGAATATACCTTCTTTACAGCTCCTTGAAGGTATTTTTTCGGCGGCAGTTCGATCAGGATTAGATTGGGAGGGGTGCGTTCTGAAGTACCCATTCAGCGTGAGGACACTCTACAAAGGGACATTAGCTTTTCTGGTATTTATGGGAGACCGATGGAGGGGAATTCCTACTCTTAATTCGGTATTGTAGATGGGCCGGTTCTTGCAATAGCTACAGACTCCAAGGTACTTATAGCAATCCTGACTTTTGTGTCCTCTTTACTCACAGTAATCACAGAGGAGAATTCCTTCGATCTAGTCCAGACCGAACATTATCGGTTTACGCTGGGTTATTAGTAGATGACGCGGATCCACGTTCCGGGTGACTACGAACGTGTTTATTGGAAAGAACGACTGTAGCTATTTATTCCTTTCCGGAGGACTACGTTGGTTGACATTGGTAGGGCGATGGTTAGTTTTTTACTGATGACTTAGTTTTTTGTTGTTCGACTTTTTTCCGTAGAACATCAGTCCATCCAGGAAGGGATAGTATTGTTTGTACTACTGACTCAATGATTCGTTTTAGATCAACCTCCGGTCAGATCGGAATAATCTTGATGGGCGTTTATGAGTATTTGTTGGGACATTGGATGGCAAAGCAGTAATTCCTCATGTCCCAAAGAGTCTGCAAAATCACAATATGATCTCCAAGAGCATTACATACCCGCATCCAGACTCCATCATTTTATATATTGCGGAGAACTGTTGTCAATATAATATGGAGGCAAACTGACAAAGGAACTATTTAGGGATCTGGTTCTCATATCGTATCTAGGATTGCCTGGCTAGCAGCCGTTTCCAACGAAGGGCAAACATGTGTTTTTATGCTCTGATTGGAGTATCGGTGAGCAAGGCTGCATAGTTTGTATCCTAATCTTCTTTTCTTTACGTTCTATCTCGATACCAGCAACAAAGTTTCCGTAAGAGAAGTTTCGCACGGTACCCATATTATCTTTATTTATTTCTCAGGTTATGTGCAAGAAAATTTGCACCTTCTAGATTGTAACTAGCAGTCTCAACATTGGTGAGCGGCATTTGGATAATTAAGGTACAGTACGCCCAAAATTCAGCCAATAGACAAAGAGATACATGTTCTGATTAATATTTAATTTTTACAGGGTCCAAACCTTAAGTTTTTTGATGAGTTCTTGAGGAACTGATGTAAAGGAGTACAATGGCCTTCCTCCGCATGTCAAGTCTCTGTTTCATTTAGTGGCCCTAGAAATACATAGGAGGTTATTTTGGTATCACGGAATTACGACCGCCCTACTCAAATTGTCTGTTCTCCTGTAGGTCCTCTTGTGGAAACAACCAGAATAGACTGAGGGTCATAGAATTCTGGGTCCGGATATGATTTATTGGAATTTGGTCTCGGGGTTGTAGCAAACTATTATATTTCTCGGAGAAAGTCAGATTCTCCTCTGTTTATTGGGACAAAGACTTCTTAGTGCCATCTACCCATGTTGGATTTCTCAAGAGAGATTAGGTTGGGTAAAGTAGATCTTATGGCGGGTATAGAATCCATGACGAGCATTGGATTAGGAAGAAGCTTGAGGTTTAGGAGAAAATTATGCATTAGGCATAGATTAGGATTAGGACTAGGTGTAGGATTAGGAATACGG
Source organism: Trachelipus rathkii (assembly GCA_015478945.1). Classification (NCBI taxonomy): domain Eukaryota; kingdom Metazoa; phylum Arthropoda; class Malacostraca; order Isopoda; family Trachelipodidae; genus Trachelipus; species Trachelipus rathkii. Next base: position 18,600 of record JABUQX010044159.1, on the reverse strand, counting down.
TTAGGATTAGGGAAGATTGGATTAGGAAGAAAATCTTTTTGGGAGTTTCACATAACTAGGTGGATTATGAGGGAAAGGTTTGGATCGTGGTTGAAATGTGGGAAACTAAGGAGGTTACTCACGTCATAGAAGAGTGGATTATTTTAGGCATTGTCAATTGACTGCATCAACGGTCAGAGGGTATCACTTGACTGGGGGAAGTCATTGTGTTCACCTGAACGATTGCAACAATTATTTTCTTGGAACCCATTGCTTTATAATTTAAGTAAGCAAGGCCATCCATTTTCAGACTGATTAAAAGGTTTGTCAGATTTGGAACCCATTTTTATGTCAGAGTTGGGAACCCAAGGGTGTGTCAGAGTTGGTGACTTCTACCCTATTTTTATTTTCAACCTCCCTCCCACGATTCGGTATCTATTATTCATTTGAATTTGCATGGCATTTTATTTGATCATATTCAGACGCTAGGTCTTAAAGTGGTGCTAATGAGCATCAGCCGCCAAGAGATGGGATACAAAGTTCCACAACTCTTGACTATCAGAAGTTGTGCTCGTTTCAAGCCTGTGTTTTTACTTTTTTCAGACATGTTAAATTTTTTTTAAAGTAAAAAAAAAAAAGAAAATTAATTATTGGAGGGTTATCAACTACTTTTGAATTTTGTCCATTTTAAGTACAAAAGAAGATTTCTTTGAGACAAAGAGAAATCAATGAATTTTCAAATATAAAATATTATGATGTGATCGAGAGTCACAAATACTATGAATCGAAGCCACAGGAACTCAAACAGAAGGTCCCTGTTCGGGCGCTCATTAATTTTAATAATTTATGTTGTAAATGATCACACTGGGACCGAACACTCGTACCCGACTGGAAGGTGCTCTCTCATATTCTCGTAGCGGTCAAAGGCGAGAGAATTATAATTTCGGAGGTCAAAGATATATAAGAGTTTAAGTGATGTCTCGATTAGATGTGGTTTGAATGTCTAGCAGAAGCACAGGCAACCAACTGACACCATCAGAAGGTTGTTACGGAGCAGTTTGGATATTTCCCGTAACGGATGGAGTTGTCCCGGACTCGTTGGCCTGCTACTTGTATTTGGACTATTCAGGGAGGATTGTGAGTTTCTTTAATTTTAAATTCGCATGTGATATTACCTGACAGGTCTTGTCTAACCCAAATGAGGTTTACTATAACTATAGTGCTTTTCGGAATCATCTATCAATGAAGGCTTCATATATTTTTTCGTGGAGACTAATCAGATATTTTCGAGTAAAATAAAATATATACAGTCAATTAGAATCAAAATATAAGGTATAGACAACTAGAAAAGTATGTTTACTTGAATTCGTCTAACTATATACAATGTGGGAGGTTGTGAAATATAAAGATTAACACAATCCACTCACAACACAATATATATTCTGAATTATATAGTATTATAACATATATTTAATTAGTTAAATACTGGGAATTGATACTTAAAATCCAGTAATTAATGATTATGTAGCAAAGTTAGGATCAGATTCAGAGTGGAACCAAACCGAATCAATATCATTCGGCAATGAATAGAGGGAGGAATAGGAATTATGAGCTCAAAATCATGAACAAATATATCATACTTAAATGAGAGTTTGGGGATAAAACAAATAGAGCTGAATTCACAGGATATTGAACAAAGATTGAAATGAAGTTTTGAATCAGGAACTAAAACCTTTCCCAAGATTAAAATTGAAATCGAAGATTGAAATCGGAACTTAAACATTAGAGACCAGAACTACAAATTAAACCATGAATTGAAACCCTGTCAAAATGAAATATAAAGGGGATTACTAAGATCACCACTTTATCTTCATTATAAGTATATTTTAACATATATATATTTATGTACTTTATTACATTCTATTGAACTCACCCTTTTCAGTTTCCAAGAGGGGCTTGTTCAATTAATTCAATAGTTTGCCGACCAGATATAAGGTCATTATTACTCTTCAAAAATTTTTACAAATGTTTATTTAATAATATTTCAAATAGATACGTATATATATCAAACTAAAAAAAAAGAAATATTCTATAATAAAATCAATTTTCCAAGTTTTGGGAATAACTAAATCCATAATATAGAATATTAATACAATCATCGTCAGGCTGGAGGTAGTGTCAAGACGGATCAATCGAGAAAACCTTATAAATTACAAAGCCGGTTACAAATATGGCGTATTCAGTGTCAATGGCAAACTCTGCACGAACAACTCTCCCTTTACTTATTATATATATATATTTATATATATATATAATTATATTAATATATGATATAATATATAAATATATATATATATTATATAATAGATATATAATATATTATATAATATATATATATTGTAAGGATTTATAAATTTAACACTTCCACTAAATATGTATATTATATGCCTCTATTGTGTTTCTTTTACAGCAATCTCAGTATGTAAATGCACGGCGAATTTTTCTAAGTATAACAGTTGTTTTCATATGTAAGAATGGCTTTCTTTGGTAGGATTAAACCAAATGTATTATTAATATGCAAATGGAGTCCAAATATTTTTTTTTTTATTTATGCTCAATTAGATATGTGAGTAGAAACTCTTTATAATTTTTTATAGATAATCTTGTATCATTGACTGTTCTAAGTGTGTTTAATGCCCTGCAATTGCATGCTACTTCTCATTAAGAAGTCAACTCAGCAGCAAAAATTGACTGAGGTATGAGTACATCATCTTCCTTTAACATTTAACAACACGTAATGCATATACATGAATTATAACGTAAGATTACATTGTCTTTTAGTAATCTGCCTATTAAAATCTGCTTTCAATTAGGAACGCGGTTGTGGCGGACTATGATACATCCTCAAAAATCTTGCCCGCAATTTACCCCATACTGAGTCAGTGGACCCTTACAAACAGACATTGGAATCAAAACTGGTCAGAACCATTTTTCTAAACTTTATCAATTTTTAATATGGATGCAGATCTTTATAATTTGTTCAAACTGAATTAAGGATTCTAATCCTCTTTTTTCAGAAATAGATATTTTAGTTGTATTCAAGATTGAATCTAGCTAATAGAAGAGAAAATTGAAGATTTAGAGAATTGAAAGCAATCTTGCTAACTTCACTTAATTTACAATACCCTTGTGAAAAATGAAATCTGAACGCGAATTGAGAATAACTTTTAAAAATACTTTTTCGAAAGAGCCGAGACTGTTATTATGTTTAAAATAATATAATATATGTCAATTACTTTCATCAGCCTACAGTTGTGTAATTTTGAGAACAAAACTTGGGTGAAATTTTGTGATACAAAAAATGCGCGTTAAAACTAAATTAAAAAAAAATTTAACAACAAACTTTCTGATAAAATCACGTTAAGAACTTGATAACGAATAAAATTAATCTTAACTGTGGTAAAAGATCACCTTAAAAACCTTAAATTAAACTATTTAAAATGAAAATATAATATCATGTAAATTGGGGGGAGTTCTATAAAATTTCTTGTTATATATTACTTATAAAATAATTTTATTATTATTTTCACTAATGAATAAACCACAGCCACGTAACTTACCTACTTTCAAAAGAAAAAATTATTATTCCAGTTATACTGCACCTCCTCACAACTCAAACAGAAAATAAATTCCCTAGTACTTTAAAAACTGCCCACTCAAAATTAAAAATAAAGTTTCTGTACATGAACTTAATCAAAAAAATATTCCTCAAGCTTATAAAGTAAATGATATTAAAAGTATATGTATATGCGCGTGCATATACATTTTCTATTACCACTACTTGTCTATAGATATTTAATTACCCTTAATTTATAAAGAAATGTTATCTTTTATATTATCCCCTTTTAAATTATCTTAAATCAAACTTTACAAAACTTGAAACAACTTTTAAAACAACTTTTAAAACAATACATTTATGGAAAATAAAGGTTTTAAGTTCTGTTTATTTGCTTTTGCTTTGAACTTTGTTATGTGTTATCATGTGCACCTCATAATCTTCCCTTTTATCTTTTAATTCCTGCAATATCTGTCTTTGTGCATGAGACTTCACTGTTTGTTTTCAAGGCTCTATCACTCTCGATTTTATAAAATCATCAGAATGAAAACATTCCAAGTAAACAGAAAGAGAGGAAGCACTTTCAAGGCGCTCGAAAATGGATATGGCACTTTATAAGACACGATGGTGCCCCTACGGCCAAGCCTAAACCCTTAAACAGTAAATTTTTACAAACTCTATTCTCAATCTCACTTTCAAATCTTTTATATATATATAATATGATATATAATAAATATCTATATATAATATATATTAATAATAATATATTATATATACAATATAATAATATATTATAATATATAAATATACTATATATTATATACATATATACTATATATATATATTATTATATACGCATTATAATATATATTATATAAATCATATATATCAATATATATCATATAATAAATTAATATAAATATATATATATATAAAATATATATATTATATCATATATAATTATATTTATATATATATACAAATATTAAAACATAATCATTTGAAAAAAGATTATTAAAAAAATTTAAATATACATTAATACAAATAGATCTCACTAAGGCTCCGGAACAAATTTCAAAGTTAGTTCCTGCTATTGCCTTCATAGCATTTGTATAACATTGACGAGTAATGTTATTTAATTACTTTTTGTTTCCCACAAATTAACTTTGCCTGGGGTTTCTGCTGACAAGCTATCCAGAAATAGGGAATTTTGAGACTGCGACCTGCTGTTGCTTGTGATAGCATAGTGTGTGCTATATTTAAAATAATATACATTAATATATAAATACATATTATTACATATATATTATATTCTCTATAATAATAATATATAATATTTATTATATATACTATATATATTATATATAATATAAATAATTATTAAAAAGTTTATATTATAATTAATATAAAATATATATATATATAATAATAATTATAATAATATATAAATAATATATAATAAATATTCCTCAAAAAAGAAACAATTTTCTTATAAAAAGCTAAAATTACTAATTACCGTCAAAAATTACAGCTATTTGAAATTCAAGCCAAACCGAAAATAGGAATGTTATACTGTAACTATAGAGATACATTTCTTAAGGATGTATTATACAAATATATAATAAAACTAAAGTATTTCACAGCTGCTGGGATTCGAACTCTGGACCCTAGCAGATTGGCTGCAAATGTGACCATAGACCGATTGAACTAACAGGAAACGCCACTTTTCCCTGAAAGCAATCTAAGGCCTCCCAGAAGGAGTGAGGCATGTTAGTTCAAATATGTTCACATTTCAAGGTCACATACAACAAATTAATTGTTTTTACTACATACATGTGAAAATGACCAAAAATGTTTCCAAAGTTGCTACCTAAGTATAAGGTTACGACTGCACAGATGTCGTAAACACTTACGTTTCTCGAATATTTCCGAAAGATGGAGGAATATAATTTGAAACAACCTGTGGGGCAAGGTTTATCGCAAGAACGTCTGCTACCTAATATTTACAGACGATTCTATAAATTGTCTTTCGTGCAGCAACACAGGACTTACACCGTCCCAAACAACCGTTTATAGAGTGATTCAGAGCTATAGGGGCACAAGCGTAGTTACCAGGGGATATGGACAGGACAGGCCACGTGCAACGATCACAGTGTAAGACCGTTTCATAAAGCTGCTGACAGCGTTACTACACTTTACTTCAACAAATACAGTTGGGGAATGTTCATGAAACTAGAGTAGGTACGTATACTATTAGACGACGACTTACTGTACTGGGAATGCCGTAGAGCCACATTATCAACACAGGCCTGTATTCCGTCCCAAACAACCGTTTCTAGAGTGATTCAGAGCTATAGGGGTACAAGCGTAGTTACCAGGGGATATGGACAGAACAGGCAACGTGCATCGATCACAGTGGAAGACCGGTTCATAAAGCTGCGGACAGCGTTATTACACTTTACTTCAACAACTACAGTTGGGGAATGTTCATGAAACTAGAGTAGGTACGCATACTATTAGACGACGACTTACTGTACTGGGAATGCCGTAGAGCCACATTATCACCCTTGAATGTCAGCAACCGGTCACGAATATCCTTAGAACGCCGTAGAGCCACATTAGCATTTGAAATGGAACATGTCAATTCTCATTTTGATGACTGAGCAAAAGTTTTAATTAGGAACGAACCTAGATTTTATTTCTATATCTCAGATCGACATCCTAGACCTAGAGTGTATTATCGGCCAAATGAAAAATATGCTGCATGTAACATTCGAGACAGCACATTTTATGGAGGAAGATCTATAATGGTGTGGGGTGCCGTTTCTTTTACGGAGAGCATAGAGCTTTACATTACTGATCGTGGTCACCTAAATGCTGAGCCGCTACGTTACCAATATCATCGACCCATCTTTTGTTTAATTTTCCTTTTACATCGCGGATGGATGGTTATGCCATTATAATACAGGAAAATGCCAGACCACACGCAGCTCTAACAGTTCATGAATATATAATTTCTGAACACATTAGATCTTTCGATTTTCCAACATACTGTTCACACAACTCATTCCCATAGAATATGTTTGGGACATAATGAGACAAAGAGTTAGAAATTAGCATTTACCTCATCACATACCGTGAATTAACGTCAGCAAGTTCCTGCCATACGACATCTAATTACGAACATGGGAAGATATTGCCAAACTATATTTCTTAGCAAGGGTGAACATACACGGTATTAAGGAACATAGAAATAGTTTATAATGGAAACATTATTTTTTAAAACAGCATTATTTACTTGCTCTCCCGTATGCGCATAATGAAAATGCCGAAACAATGACTACAGACACAGAAAAACACTCGAAAATGACGTTCTAGAGGTCCGAAAAAGCTGCGGTTTGTTTTTTCCAACATCAAAATTGTCTGAAAATTAAGAATTTTATGTCCATTTGTAGGTGGGGGCTAAAATGGGGTCCCAAAATCTCCAATATTGAATCTTCACCGCATTTTTATGCATTGATGTAATTGTTTGCATATATTATGATTGATTATTCAAACATGTTTACATTTTTTTTTATTGTTCACACCTCACGTGCATAGCCCTATAATAGGGGGGTAACTTCTCTAGGTAATTTCTACCTAGGATCCGGACTAGGGATCGAACCCCGCGCCCTTGTCATGCGACTCTGTCGCTCTACCGATTGAGCCACTGTAGCTCATATATAATGACCATTATACATCATTCAGATACAAATAAGCCCCACAATAACCTGGTTGCGTTAATTTTGAGTATATATATATATATATAGCAGGATATATATATATATATATATATATATATATATATATATAAGTATATATATATATATATATATATATATATATATGAGAGAGAGAGAGAGAGAGAGAGAGAGGGAGAGAGAGAGAGAGAGAGAGAGAGAGAGAGAGAGAGAGAGAGAGAGAGAGAGAGACGTTGTTATCGGACTATAATAACATGAAAAATTGTCTTGTTTACAAGTTTACAATGCATTTGTATTTTTTATTTTTTAATTTTAATCGTATATGTGAACTTAGAATAGATTATTTTGTTATCAGTGTTCGTACTCTAATGTTTAGTTTCCAAATATAAAAATTACTCATATATATATATATATATTATATATATATATATATTTTTATAAAGAAGATAGTATATACTATATATATATATATATATTTATTTGTATATATATATATATATATATATATATATATATATATATATATATATATATATATATATAATATATATATATATATATATATATATATATATATATATATATATATATATATATATATATATATATATATATATATATATATATATATATATATATATATATATATATATATATATATATATATATATATATATATTATTATTACTGTGAGGGTATTCTATTATTAGACTTTGCATTTGTTTGTTTGACGTATTGATCTACATACGCTGATAATGTCCTCTGATAATCTTATATTTCTGCCATTCCATCAGGTATGACAGTAATAGTAAAATAAATTAACAAGGCGTAGTCTACAAAAATGGTGTAGGCATAGATTGGGAATGTTGCTTGAAGCGTTTTGTTGAAAAAAAAAATAGAGATGGTTTTTATTTCTTTTCTTTTTTTTAAAGGTTTTTAATAATTGTTTTATTTTCTATTACGTTTTTTTAAATGAAACTACCCACATAAAACCCACCAAAGATGGTTAAAATCAAATTCAATGCCGAATTGTAGGCATACATGTCCTGATACCCAGCGAAAGGATGGGGTTAAATAGAAATAACAAAAGAAGTGTACGAGACCTTTAGTTGAATGAAAACTAATCTAATAGCTAACAGTTATTATTATCATTATTATTATTATTATTATTATTATTATTATTATTATTATTATTATTATTATTATTATTATTATTATTATTATTATTATTATTATTATTATTATTATTATTATTATTATTATCA
>JABUQX010044159.1:0-2500 GCA_015478945.1 Trachelipus rathkii | reverse complement strand
AGTCGAAAATTCTGTGCAAGTGGAGTCGGAGTCGGAGTCGAAAATTCCTGTGTAAGGGGAGTCGGAGTCGGAGTCGGAGTCGGAGTCGAAAATTTATAGAACTATTATTATTATTATTATTATTATTATTATTATTATTATTATTATTATTATTATTATTATTATTATTATTATTATTATTATTATTATTATTATTATTATTATTATTATTATTATTATTATTATTGAAACTGAAAGTATTAAACTGTTAATTTTAAAATGGCTGTTTTATAATAAAAATAAAAATAATTTGCATTATAATTGGTTATACATTTGTTTCCGAAACTGAAATATATTTGTTTGTCATGTGTTGCGCTGCGCCTGCATCTTTATGTCTTTACTATAGATGTAGCGGATGGTGATTTTTGACTATCCGCGGATGCGGATAGTAAAAATCACTATCCGCGGATTGAGGATGAGGATTTTAGAGTCTTATATATATATATATATATATATATATATATATATATATATATATATATATATATATATATATATATATATATATATATATATATATATATATATATATATATATATATATATATATATAGATGTTAAATATTGCAATTAAACCGCAGTTCAATTTGTATAGATAAAATAACTCCTTGAGTGATTCTTCACTTACCAGGATTAGATCCCGGGCCCTCGAGTGTGAGCGGAGATGGGTGGCTGAGGTATCTGTCCTGACATAGGCGGTCCTTATTCCTATTGAATAGAGCACTCTTTCATAGGTTTAAGTCGCGTATCTTTTTAGCTTGTCGTGGTCGAGTGGTAACACGCTTGGCATACTGTTCGCGAGGGCCCGGGATCAAATCCTGGTAAGTGAAACATCACCCAACTAGAACTTTTATCTATATATATATATATATATATATATATATATATATATATATATATATAGGAGTATAGATATATGTTTGTATAAAAAAATATATATATATATATATATATATATATATATATATATATATATATATAAAGAAGTTTCGTAGCTGTCAGGACAAATGAAGATTTTCTTTGCATTGTTACAGGGCGACAGGGCTAGCAACCCGGTCCTTTCCTCTTTGCTTGTATTACTCTTGGACCAGTGTTAGAAGCAAGATCCTCTGGAGACCTCTGGGTGAACGAGTTTTGAAGCCTAATGAAAGAAGATGCTAGTTCTACTGAAAGGGCGAAAACCCTACCTGAGAGTATTAACCAGAGGACTGGCATCGGAAACAATTGCGAAAAGAAATGGTTTTCTAAAGTGTTCTAGGGTTAAGAGTTTCGGGCCAGAAGGAAAAGATGCTGGACCAGCTGACAGAGCGAAGCCCTATCTAGGAGTTGCTATATATATATATATATATATATATATATATATATATATATATATATATATATATATATATATATATATATATATATATATATATATATATATATATTTTTATATATATATATATATATATATATATATATATATATATATATATATATATATATATATATATATATATATATATATATATATATATATAGAGATATTATATATATATATATATATATATATATATATATATATATATATATATATGTGTGTGTGTGTGTGTGTGTGTGTGTGTGTGTGTTACTAGATTGCGAGATATGGACCCAACTCTTTTGCACCCCACCAATCTCTTTCCCCAGCCTCAACCCATTTGAAAAAAAGGTTATATGTAGAATAATACTTGAAATTAATAATTCTCAAATTATGTTAAAAAAACTAAAGCTTCTGAGCCCTTTAAAGGGAGAGTTTGCTTCTCTTTTCTTCGTAAATGAGATCTGCATCGCTTTGAAGGGCATGCTAAGTATTCCCTGGCGAGTTCTGCAAGATGTGGAAAACTTTTACAATTATCACGCCACCAAACCAGTGGATCTTTATCCGATTCCAAGAGTTTTCGCTTTTGATAATCTTCGATCAATGACAGAGTGTCCTTTGACACCTCTGAACAAGACTCTTCATCGCTGCTAGAAGCCAAAAGAACGTTCATGGATTCTGCAATGGTTTCGCTAACAGATAGTAAATGTGTGTCTGTTTCTGCAATCTTTTCCTTTTTATTGGCTGGTGAAATTTCTGGCTTTAGCAGCATTTCATCACATAGGCATACTAAATAAATTTTAACCCTTTGTGAAACACGTGGTTCAAGAAATTTGGTTTTGTATCTAGGATCCAGAAAAGTTACTATTGCAGATGCGTAATCGTTTTGCAGATTTTGAAATCTATTATCTATCTCCAGCATTAGTGTTTCTGTCACCTTTGAAAGTCCCTTACTTTTAATAGCAGCATTTAGCACAGCTTTCATCGTTGCAACTAGAGGAATCTCGTCTGGCAAACAAGAATTTTCTGAGATAATAGTCTTAGTTACCTCTTCAAACGGTTTAAGAAGAGTAATACAATTACCTAAAATCGTATTATCATCACCTGTCAAGCCTTTCACCT
>JABUQX010044158.1:40000-41422 GCA_015478945.1 Trachelipus rathkii | reverse complement strand
GAGGGGTACTGTGGTGAATATTTACTGCAGACCAGCTTCCAAGATTTTGTCCCAACTTCGTCTCAGAGGTGACTGTCTGGATATATGGGCCCTTCCACTTCTGAATATTTTAGAAATGGTATCAAGAAACTCAAATCTTTTAAGTTTCATTTAACATGTTAGTCAGATGTATTGTGAATTATTGAATTGTATAAATGCATTTATATATATATATATATAATTATAATATATATATATATATATTATATTATTATATAATAATATATTATTATATATATATATATATTATATATAAATATATAATAATATATATATATATATATATATATATTATATATATATTAAATATATATATATATAGTATATTTAAACTAAGCATTTGCTTGTTAAATTAAAATATTATTATAATATATATATATATATATATAGATATAAATATATATATATATTATATATATATATAATATTATATAATATATAATATATATAATAATATATATATAAAATACAAAGAGATGCTTGAAGTTTGTTCCAAATTGAATTAAAAAAAGACTCCCATAATTGGTCAACTATTCAGACTCGTGTCCCATCAGCCTTCAGTGCCTTATTGTTTACGAAAGTAAAATTTGCTCCAATATTAGCACTTTATTCCTCCAGTATTCTGTCTTCTTGGAGCTAGTACTTCGCCCTCATTGTAACCTCTGTACCACTCCGAGGTGGAAGTAAGGATGCAGCAAGGCTATTTGCCTAAGCAAACCTCAAAATCATTCAAAGATACTGCTAAACCTCGGTTTAAAGCCCTTTCTTTCCCTTTGTTTGCCTTTGGTGCTTTAGCAAGTAGTTGACTAAGTTTTTGGCATAGTTAAATTTTTCCACCTCGTTGCATTTCCCCGATCTTGTCCTTGAAGGAGGAAGAGATTAGGCAATAGGACTCTCGCGTACGCATTCTTCTCTTCCTGGCAACATATCAAGCCTAACAGTAATAGGCGCCATTTCGATGTACTCCGCAATTACCTCCTTATCACTTTTTTTTAAATACTGGAAAGACAAGGCTTTTGCTCCACACAAATGATCATGTTATTGTGTCCTATTGCGATCATCAAGGTTCTTGAAACCAGGTCTTTTATTGTAGAAGGTATTAGGAGTTCCACGTAAACTGGTGTTTTAACGCTTTTGTTGCCCAACTTCATTCTTAATTCTCGCAGCTAGTTGTAGTTTTCCTGTTTGGGCATTCCACAATTCCTGTGCTTTGGTAAGTGTCTTATTAAATGGATCTTGGTACCAGAGGACCAACGAGGGAACAATTGAAACATCCTTAGTAGCCAAGATTTTATGTGTAGGAAATGCAACGGCGATGTTCAGTTAGCTAAGTGCATCCTGTTCTTTAGCAGAATTTTGCTATCTGGAGAATTTTGTCTGCAA
>JABUQX010044158.1:20000-27500 GCA_015478945.1 Trachelipus rathkii | reverse complement strand
ACTGATTGATTTATATGTCCTTTAAAGGTTTGTTATGCTTCAATCATGATTATATAAGTATCTCGTCAATACCTGTTATGCTTACTTCTACTTCATATATGTTAATATTAAAAATATGAACTATTTTTAAAATTAAAATGATTTAGGAAATTTATTTCAAATTAGTTCATTTGCATCAAACCAGGTTGTAAAACATTATTATTATTAATATTTTTATTATTATTATTATTATTATTATTATTATTATTATTATTATTATTATTATTACTTATCTATTATTATTTATTTTTATTTGTATGATTTATTATTATTATTATTATTATTATTATTATTATTATTATTATTATTATTATTATTATTATTTATATTATTATTATTATTATTATTATTATTATTATTATTATTATTATTATTATTATTATTATTATTATTATTATTATTATTATTATTATTATTACTTGCACCATATGTATATAACTGCTATTAAATTTATAATAATTTTTCCCGTAATTCTTTACGACTTAATTAACAAGGGCAAAAGTATTTCACGCAGATAACATCAATTGGAGGGTCGTGTTCACAATATCATCCTCTTCAACTGAGTCTGCGTCCATTCACATGAAACACACTTGACAAATTGACCCCAAAGTTCGTAGACGTAAAACGAAATGCCAGGAAATCGGAAAGGAGTACACTGCATTTGGCAACCGCAAATTTATTAATATATATATAATATATATATAATATATACTAATAATATATTACATATATATATATAATATAAAATATATATATATATATATATATTATATACATAATTATATATTATATATATATTATAATATATAATATATAATATATATATATATATATAATATATATTATAGTATAATAATATAAATATATATATATCTAAATATATATATATAATAACTATATAATATATATACTTATATTATCAGTGAGTCGAATCGAATCCGGATTCGGATTCGCACATCACTGATATATTCTCGAATCCGGATCGGATTTGGATTCGAATCCATAGTGCTTGCATTCCCGGGAATTTTCCGCGGGGGAAATCGATTGAACATTCCACACACGCACGGATTTCGATCTGATTCGAATCCGAAGTGCCTGGATCGGATTCGGGATCGATATCGAACATTTTTACACACACGGATTCGATTCGGAGCTTGATTCCGAATCCGGATTCGAATCCGAGTCTATTTCTTGTTTCTACAGGATGTTAAACAATCATTAAAAAAAAATGAAAACAGAACAAAATTGCACAATCATTTAGGAGCCAATCACAAGAGTGCTTTAAGAGCCAATCAAAAGGCGTATTTCTATTATTATTGCCCAATCAACGTACAAAATAGAAAGTTAAAAAATTACTTTTCGGTTGGCGAAAGGGACGTAAAGTAAATTAATTTATTTATTTTGATTTTTGGGAAATCATTAATATACATATATATATATATATATATATAGCGGAAATTTACATGTGTAGGGACGGTATGTAAACATTTGCATGTATGTCATAGGGAGTGTGCACCTATGTACGAGGCGAATTTGCAGCCCCACCCGTGTACATCTCTTAATTAACAAAGATTGGTGATCGATTCTTATAAACCTTCCCTTGTAACCAAGCAAAGCGAAGCGCTGGCGAAAGAGTCAAAAGCATCTCCCCGCATTTTAGGCGGGAGAGATGCCAGATCATTCAAATATTATTGGCTGAGGATCCTACATGGAGCAAATGCCCACCTAAAATGGAGAGTTAGCCTTGTGATATCATTGAGGGAGGATGGCTTCTGCCATCTCTCCCGTATTATACCATCATTGTAATACAAATAAAAGAGTAATTATTTAACGATAATAATCCATTTATAAAATCATCTTTTATTCATTTAAGAACAATAAAACCATTAATTGCAAATCATATTATATAATTGAAGAATTGTGTGCCGATCTCCCTTAGCGGACGGTCGTGCTGAAGATTTGTGTCTAAATCCTTTGATATAAAGGTCAATTATATTAGTGACAGGGTCATACTTATTTGCGCTGTAATTAACGAGTGTTAAAGTTATATTATATGCCGATTATAACCCATTATCATATATTCACCATTCAATTATATGATTGTCACACATTCAATTATCATTCTTGCATAGTTTAATAAATCATTAACGACCGATCTCTTATTTCACACACCTCAATATTGATTTATATTTATTAATTAATCAGCCTCGAGTATCTCGGCTTAGAATTTTGGTAAACCCCGAGTGACATAAACCCCCCCTTCTAAGGGTGCATTCCTGCAATTATCATTGCTTGAAAATAATCACCGTCAAATTGGAGTGAAAATTTGTGAAAAATAACTGTGAAATTGAAACCTGTTCTAAATATAAATCAGTGTGTGTAAACTTAAACTATTATTTGTGTTAAGCAAATTGTGATCAGTGTCGTGAATTAACGTGCATTAAAAACTTAATGAACGGAAACCTCCCATTAATGTAAAAAAAATTGAAACAAAATATAAATGTAAAAAACGAACGAACAAAATTCTCCAAACGACGCCTAAAATTTAAAACGGTCTGTAAGAACTCATTGAACTTTCAAACGACCGTTGGAAATGGGCATCTCAAGTTATTAAACAAAAAAACTCTCTTTGTTAGTGAAAAGAGCCTGCTTGCGAAGAAACATCGCTTAAAAGACCAAGTCAATAAGGACTAAAAGTTTCGCCCAATAAAAGGAAAAAGGGAGAAAAAATCCAATTCCCCCACCAAACGCCTCTGTTCGCAAGACGAAGAGAGAGATCACCTTCCCCTCTCAATCTCAGAGCTCTGAGCAAGTTGAGTCGCACGAAAACTTCAAGACTCAAAAACAAACAAACGCACCGACGAACTCATCGAGCGAATAACAGTCACCTTGAAAACAATTTCGCCATTTGACCTCCCATCCAAAACCCTGCCCTTTCGACCCAAATGGTGTTATCAGCATGGTTGACGCTGTTGAACGCGTCTTCAAGTCGAACAACGACAACACAACAATCGCGGGAAACGCCTAGATCGGCTGTGCCCGCTGCCATCTGGGCCAGCTCGTAAAATTAAAGTCCAACCATAAAGTTGTGACCTTCCATCCTGAAGAGCAGTAATTTACAAGGAAAAATGAGACATTGAAAAAATAGAAAACAAACAACATCTTGCCATCGAACTTTGAACATAAGTAAAGGCACACAAATAAACTCTATAGGATAAAAATACAAATGAAAAACAATACGGAATTAATGAAAATAATAATAAAAATTACAATAATACTACTATACTACTGATCACTATACTATTAATACAAAAATTAAAAATAATAACACTACTACCCACCACCACCTACCAATATAATAATAATAAATAAATAATAATAATAATAATAATAATCAATAATAATAATAATAATAACCAATAACATAATTAATAATTAAATAATAAAATAAAATAAACATATAATAACAACCAAAAAAATGATTATATAGGAGACATTGAAAACCGTAAAAGAAAAATATGAAAACAATAACGATGAAAGTGGTATAATAAACTTGCATGCTAATTCTAATAAGAGTGTTAAAATCATACCACATAAATGTTCCGACAATCTTCTGTACCAAAATATGAACCAAAATGAAAATGATTTAATAAATAAAATAAATGTACAGAAACCGAAAAATTGTATCGGACATGAAATTAAGGGTAAAGTACCATTAAATCATTTTTTAGGGCCTGTAAAATTACAGCATGTTAATTACACCTTTTTTAATATTTCATGTAATGTTACGCCAGGTACAAGCGTAGGTAAAGATCATGAGGCAAGAATCTACCTTAGTCAGGTCGATGACAGTTACAAAGACGATGGATGCTTACGCATTCAAAAGATCTTTGACGGAGACCAGACGGGAAAGAAAGCTTGCGAGATGACTAATCTACAATTGTACCAGGTGTATGATAATTTGAACGATAGGGAACTCATCGTTGACTCCGGCTCTATGTATAACATCTTGAAAGCCGATTCTGTTGCAAGGCGAAAGCCTATTATCGGCCACATGTTGGCCGCAAATAGCACTAAAATTAATATCTATGATGTAAAAACTATTAAATTTGACATTAATATGAGTAAAATTTATGAAGATGAGTTTTATATTGCTGACGTAGAGGTAAACATCCTAGGTCTTCCATTTCTTAAACGTTATAATTTAGGTATAAGCTTTCAAAATGACATTTTAATTGACCCCTCAACTAATAAAGCTATAAATTTAGTTAGAAATAATGATTTTAAAAATAAATATGTGCATGAAATTTCCCGAGATCCTAAATCTCCCTCTGAAACCATTTCAACCTCTCCTAAGCATGTTCCTATCAGTGATATCTTTTATAATGATTTATTATTGGAATACAAAGAATTGTTTCTCAATCCTTATGTAACAGAAAATAATTACATAAAAATTAAACAAAATGAAAGCTGTGGAGAGATCTTTGAAAAGTATAAAGGCAAAATGAGCTGCGTGAACTCGACCTTAATAAATAAAGAGGGTCAAAAAGGAATTTAAACGTCGAGACAGCACACGCCCAAACCGCAAACCCAAACAAAGGTCTACAAGCAGTCCTTTTAAAAAAAAAACAAAAACACCTGATCCACATTCCACAAATACTAAAAAATTTTACGATGGGGAAATCTTGAATTCAGATGACTCACCTCTCACGATTGATAAGCGGATAGCTATAGAAAATAAATTGTTAAATAAATATAAAACAAAGAGTTCACTTAAAGTTAAAGGGCAAAGGTTTTGGTACAAGAAGATCTAAGAAATATAAAAATCTTCTATAGCTTTGTAAACTGCCCATCAGAAAAAAAAAAAAAAAAGAAAAATGAATAAATAGAAGAAGAAAGAATGAGAAACAGAAAAAAGATTGTCTATTGAGAAAGGAAAATTTGTAGAGACGATCTGTAAGAAATATTACGAGAACAAATGAATTGTAAAAAGTTTGGTATTATTTCAAAACATTCTAGTCTTTAACCTCCTCATAGTAGTCTTTCCCTGTCTATATTCCACTTTCCTTGAAATTTATGTAAATTGTAGGAGGAGAGTATAAGAAAATAAGAAAGTGGATAAACCATCTGCCTTCACAAAATGTATATAAGCTCTTATGTCTTTAGGTCTTTCCAAGCGTCACCAAGTCTATAGCGGAAATTACCATGTGTAGACGGTATGTAAAACATTTGCATTGTATGTCATAGGGATGGCACCTAGGTACGAGAGCGAATTGCAGCCCCACCCGTTTACACTTAATTAACAAAGATTGGTGAGTCGTTCTTATAAACCTTCCTTGTACCAAGCAAGCGAAGCCGCTGGCGAAAAGAGTCAAAAGCATTCTCCCCGCATTTTAGGCGGGAGAGAGCCAGATCATTCAACATATATTGGCTGAGGGATCCTACATGCGAGGCAAAGCCCACTAAAATGCGAGAGTTAGCCTTGTTGATATCATTGAGGAGGATGGCTTCTGCCATTCTCTCCGTATTATACCATTCATTTGTAACAATAAAAGAGTAAATTATTTAACGATAATAATCCATTTATAAAATCATCTTTTATTCATTTAAGAACAATAAAACCATTAATTGCAAATCATATTATATAATTGAAGATTGTGTGCCGATCTCCCTTAGCGGACGGTCGTGCTGAAGATTTGTGTCTAAATCCTTTGATATAAAGGTCAATTATATTAGTGACAGGGTCATACTTATTTGCGCTGTAATTAACGAGTGTTAAAGTTATATTATATGCCGATTATAACCCATTATCATATATTCACCATTCAATTATATGATTGTCACACATTCAATTATCATTCTTGCATAGTTTAATAAATCATTAACGACCGATCTCTTATTTCACACACCTCAATATTGATTTATATTTATTAATTAATCAGCCTCGAGTATCTCGGCTTATATATATATATATATATATATATATATATATATATATATATATATATATATATATATATATATATATATATATATATATAATAAATATACTATATATTATATATATACTATATATATATATATATATATATATATACTATAATATAATATAATATATAATTATATGACCGTCTTTTTACTTCATCACGACGATTATTATTTTCTGACAAATGAATGCATTCGAACAAAAAATTCAGCTTTTACCTAAATTAATATTCTTACGAATTCTTACGAAAAAATAAGAACGTTCTCAAAAAAATCGTTCGTTTTGTCAAATTTTAAGAAAATTTTGAGAATATTCTCACCAAACGTAAGAATTTTGACAAATTCCGTAAGATTGCATTTCGCTGTCTACCGAAATTTTCTATTCTTACGAAAATAAGTAACAGGAAATATGCCCAGAAAGCAAGCAGTACATGAAATTTTTTTCTTCTTATTTTTATTATACAATGAATCAATTAATGACTTTAAGGCAGTATGAGATTGAGTCAATATTTGCGTGAATTCCAATTTAAATTATCTTAAAATTACAATTAAAAAATGCAATAGTTTTCAAACAAAGAGCTTAAATAATTTGTGACACCTGAAGATGCTTCCTTGAATAAAATGGCTTTAATTTTCCAGCTTTGCCAATTTTGATGAAACAAATCTGTTTACAATGATGCAACTCACTTTCAATGTTTTTTTTTTTATAACAAATATATATATATATCTATACAATAATATATATACAATATAAATATACTATATATAATATATATATATAAATATATATAAATAATATATTTATATAGAATATATATATATAATTATATAAGCTATTAGATATATATATATATATATACTATATATATATAATATATATATATATATACATTAATATATATAATAGTTCGAGAGAGGAGAGAGAGAGAGAGACGAGAGAGAGAGAGAGAGAGAGAGATATCTTCCCCCGAAGACATCATTTGCCCAACAGCTGATTTTGTAATGTTTGTAAACAAGTTTATAAGAATAAGAATCCATTCGCGGTCGATTTGGCACGAAACCGTTCTTAAAATGCGTAAGATTTTATCTTATCGAGCGTTTGCCAAATCAAAAACGCCTTAAAAAATAAGAAATATTCTTACGAAATAAATATCTTCAATTTATTGTGAAGTACAAAAAAGTTACAAATTTAAGAAAAACAATTCTTTTAAACATCTAAAAAAAGATAGGATAAGAAAAGAGATTTTTTAATTAAAATGAAGGAATTCTGAAATACATTTTAATATAGTTGTAAAAAATCCTGACCTTGAAATTGTCTTTTCCAAACAAATTCGCCAATATAGAAATTATAATATATATATATATATAAATATATATATATAACTATACTATATAATATATATATATATTATATATATTATATATATACTATATATATAATATATATATAATAAACTATTATATTAATATATAGAT
>JABUQX010044158.1:0-12500 GCA_015478945.1 Trachelipus rathkii | reverse complement strand
TATAAATATATATATATATAACTATAATATATAATATAATATATATATATATATATGAATATAATATATATATATAACATATATATACCTATATAAATATATATAATATAATTTATAATTAGATAATATATATATACTATATATATATATATATTATATATATATATATAATATATATATAATATATACTTACACTATAACTTATATATAAATATATATACATATAATAGGTATATATATAAATAATATTATATATACTTTAAGATATATACATATATATATATATATATATATATATATAATTATATATATATATAGTATTATATAGATATATAATATATAATATATATATATATAATTTACAGTATATAATTATATATATGATATATATATATATATTATGATATATATATATATAATAATATATTATATTATATATAATATTATATAATATATATAATATTTATAATACTATATAGTATATATATATTATGACTACCACCTCCGAACATAGAGTTCCCTATTGATCCTATAAAAACCAAAATACAATATATATCTTTCTCCGACCTCCGTTCCAACCATTTGTTTCAATGTAAAAGATTTGATCCACACATCCTCTACCATTACTAAACGCATATTCTTCTCCTCCCTCTTTCCCAACCATTTGTTTCAATGTAAAGATTTGGTCCACACATCTTCTACCATACTTAAATGCACTTGTTCTACACCAATCAGTCCTTCAGTCACTCGACTCACTCTTTCGACCAAAATAATAGCATATGTCTTCCGTACAACACAGAAAACTAATTCCCATTAATACCTACAGTTACCTTA
Organism: Trachelipus rathkii; assembly: GCA_015478945.1. Taxonomy (NCBI): domain Eukaryota; kingdom Metazoa; phylum Arthropoda; class Malacostraca; order Isopoda; family Trachelipodidae; genus Trachelipus; species Trachelipus rathkii. The sequence goes on along the minus strand of JABUQX010044158.1, from coordinate 11,666 downwards.
TCCCACCTACCCTTATTATAAGGACTTTTATTGCTCTCCTCCAATCCCTCGGAACTATACCCTCCATAAACGCTTTGTACACAACATTCCAAATCCAAATCAATCACCATCTCGCCCATATATATATATATATTACTGGATTAACGACAAATTTTATTCTTTCATTCCTCATATTTTTTAAAATCAAACTTAATTAAAACTCTTTTGACAGGGGATACAAAACCTTCGTCATCTTACTGTTAAATATGTACAAAAGAACTTGGATTCCTGGAAACCATTTATTTTCTGAAAAATGGGTTCCCAGAATTCATAATTGACTCAACTTTTCGAAAATTACTTTCAGCAAAATTTAAAGACAAATCTCAGACTAAATTAGCAGCTCTTAAGGATACTTTGTATATGAGGTTGCCTTTTCGGGAATATCAATTACGAAATTCGACGTAAATTGACGTGGTTTTAAAACCAAACTTTACACAGTTTACAATTTAGTTTATATTTTCGAGTGAAAACAAAATTGGGAAATACATACGAAAGACAATACGAAACCTTTCCATACTATATGATGAGCTAACGTATTCAGAACTTTGGAGCAATTACATCATCCTCCCTATTCAGCTATAAAGCTCATTCTCTCGGAAAAAACGACCATATACATGATACGAATTTTTGAATATTAGCCCAAACTTGAAGGAACACCTAATGCTTCAGTGTTAGAATCCTTTGTAATTTAGCATCTCAAAACCGACCCTAAATAAAATCTAAGCTGTAAACAGTCTTTCAATACTGAGAGAGATTTTGTTTAAATCATGAAATCTTAACCACGTAATATTGTAGTCATTAATTTATCTATATGGTTTACGTGCTTCAACTTTAAATTATTTTAACTTTTAATTAATTTATTTATAATATTTTGTTAAAAAATTTTATTCATTAAAAGTCTTGAAAAATGGAGAAGAAGGAATTCTTACCCGAAACAAGCGCTAATAACTAATTTAAAATGTTCAAATTCGTTTGGTAACTCGCCTATTAATATATATATAATATAATATATATATATTATATATAATTATATATAATATATATATATACTATATATATTATATATAGATATATATAATATATATTATATTATATATATAATATATATATATATATATATATATATATATATATAAATAAATATATAAATAATATAAATATCTTTATGCTAAAATTAATATCTTTCTTGTACATTTCTATCATATGTTTATAATCCATATATATAAATATATATATAATATATATTATATTATAATATATATTATATATTATTATATAATATATATTATATATAATATATAAGTATATATATATTATTAAACTATAGTGAATATATATAGTATATATCCCCATATAGGCGCTTGATGATTATCAGCTTCCAGTTAAAAGCTTAAGCCGATTTTATTTAAAACCTACTAAATCGAAACACAATGAACACCAACGCTCTATAGCGTTAAAAGATTGAACTTATTTTCCTAAATAGTTAGTTATTGAAAATAATGGAAGTGAAATAAATTACTAATATAAGTTTAGTTAAAATGGAAAGTGAAATAAATTAATAACATAAGTTTAGTGAGGTTAAATTACTAATTATTATAATTTTGGTTAAGTAAGATTTAAATAATATCAAAAAAAAAATTAGGATTTGTTTTTTTAAGTATTCTTAAAGGTGTGTGGAAGCTCACTTATATAATTTACTTTTTATTAGCGACAAAATTGTGAAATGTTTGTCTGTTATGTTATAAAAACCAACAAATATTTCTTCAGGGGAGTCAAAAACTAAAATAGCTACAGAAAAAAAAAAAAGGAAACAGTGTTGGATCCTTGTAAAATTTTAGTGGAAAACTGCTTAAAAAAAAAAAAAACTCAAAAACTACAAAGCTACAGCGAAAAGGAACATTTTTTGGAATCCCTTTAAATATATAGAAAAGAAAAAAAAAAAATAAAAAAAAAATAAAATAAATATTGGCTGTTTTTTTTAGGAGCAAGGAACATAGTATATATATATATATTATTTGTAAAGGTATTACACGGCAATTGTAGGGGGCTCGAGCCGACGCGGAACACACAGTGGGGGGAACGTTTTCCATACCCCGTAGGGGAGGGCGGAGGAACCCCCGCACACCCAAAGTACCAAAGAGCGTGGGTTCCGGAGACCCTCCCCGGAGGGGCGGAATTAGTCCTACCCCCGTAGTTCCCCGGAGGCCGAGAGACCCGACTCCTGCCATCGGTGCGGTATACCCTTGGGTATTCTTTAAGTTAAAAAAATAGAAAGTCTATTTATTTTAACGAGTAACCAATAAAAGGTCTCTAAATAGGCTCTCTAATCATAGTTGACTATAATATTAACAAATAATTTTTTTTATTTTTTATTTTTTTTACATTTTCCTATCTAAAATTTTACCAGGATTCCAAAAATTATTCCTTTTCGCTGTAGCATTGTAGTTTTTGGAGATAAATTTTATTTTTATTTTTTTTTTTTTTTTTTATTTTTAACATTTCCAGTATCTACATGGACCAGCAATCCAGCAATGTATTCCGTTTCCCAGAGCTGTGAGTTTTGAGATATGGATTGGAGGAATTGTGGTTTTAAAACTGGTAAAAAAAATTTTGTTTCCCCCCCCAACGCATATATATTATATATAATATATATAATAGATATATAATATTATAAATAATATATATATATTATATATATATATATATATATATATATACTATAATGATATATATATAATATATATATATATATTATAATAATACATATATATATATATATAATATATATATATATATTATATTAGTACGAATTATCCAAAAAAATAAATATGTTCACTTTTTTAAAAAGTATTTAATATAAAAGGATTTTTAAATATTATTTAAAATATTCGAACTTCTGAATCATGTCCGTTACACTTAAATCATTGTAGTATCATAACTGCAATATATTTAAAAAAAAAAAAAAAAAAAAAAAAAAAAATGACGGAGTCATAAAACAAAACAGTCCGTATATTATTTTGAATCATTTGATCCGTCACCACTTAAAATTTATTTTAGTATCACTATACTAGCAATTATATTGAAAAAAAAAAAAAATCAAAACTGCCGGAGTCGTAAAACAAACATTTTAGTACTTTTTATGTTCAGAAATTGCAGTTTTTTTTTTTTTTTTTTTGTTTTTTTTTTTTTTTTTTTTTAAGCAATCCAGAGTGAAAAAATAAATAATGAATATAAAAGTAAAATTACATTATATATATACATTAAGTAAAGGTTATGTTTTATATTTTTAGAGGTGTGAAGCTGCTTTAGTATTAAAGTTTCAATTTTAGGCTTTTTCACTTCAATTTTATGAAATGTGTTCGGGAATTCATACAATCGATATTGATATGAAGGTGGAAAGCTGTAATTCCAACATGGATTCCTATATATATATTTATATATATATAATATATATATAATATATATATAGATATATATATATATAATATATATATATATATATATATATATTATATTTATAATTATAATATATATATAATATATAATATATATTATTTATATAATATATATATATATTATAATAATATATTATATATAATATATATTATATATATAATATATATATATATATAAATATATATATATATATTATATATATATATATAATATAAATATTATATTACTATATATATATATATATATATATATATAATATATAAATATAATATATATATTATATATATATATATATATAATATATAATTATATATATAATATATAATATATATATATATATATGATAATCAGAGGGGGCACCCCGCCTCATTTAGGGTAGTCCGCTAGCGCACCTCCGCACGTCGAGAAAACGTAGTCCGCTACCGCTCCTCCGCACTATTCAGACCCATCAAACCTCCGCTATCGCAGGTCCGCACTCCGCACGTCTCCCGCTAATAATGTGCGACTTCACAAAAGATTTAAATATTAAATACCAAATAGTATTTGGACATACAAAAAGTTTATTTATGATATTATATGAAAAATTGAATGAATATACAAAATCTCAAGATTTTCCACTTCCTCCTCAATGTCGTCTTCAAAGGACAAGAGATCCATAATACCTTTCAAAAAGATTAGGTGCTCAAAATTAAAACAGTTAAGGCTGACCTCTTTGCCCTCAAAATACCCCCCAATACTAAAATATTCGCTCTACAGCGCAGAACTAGGAGAGGTGTATTATATTTTATGAACAAGTTTAACAAATTCTGCCGATGCTGAAAGGGAAAGATGTCCATGGTGAGAGGAGTGCTGGTGTTAGTTCACTTCACATTGCTAAATTAAGGTCCTCACCTAAATCATTCTCCCTCCCTTCTGAAAAATATTTTGACCACCTATGTCCACCATAGAAGTCTATTTCGTCCAAGACTTTAGTAGAAACCATGAAAGCCTCGACTCCTGCAGCAGTCGATGCTAATGCTACGTATCAGCCCGGTAGCTATATATATATATATATTATATATAATATATTATATATAATATATATATATATATATATATATATACTATATATATACTTATATATACGGTATATATAATATATATAAATATTTTGGACAATATATTTGTATATTATAAATATTTAAAGATTTATATATATATATAAATATAAGTATATATATATAATATATATATTTGAATATATATATTATTATATAATTGTTTACCAGTGAATTATTAAGATATTTGTTTAGCATATGGTATAATTTTAAAAGTAATTATTTTTATAGATGAGGTAATAGCCATTCAGTCTAAAAAATCAATTTAATTGTTATTTATTATATATGTACCTTTAAGGAGGTGAAGATTATTTTTGGACAGTTTAATTATTAAAAAACAATAAGGTCTTAGACTAAAAGCTAAATATGTATAAATTAAAATAAAAATTATTCTTTATAATAAATAATAAGAATTCTTAATAAGTAAAACTATTTTCTTAAAAAAGGTGCGAAACAAAAGAGCGGAAACTTTTGTACCCGCACGTGCAAGTCCGCTAATTTTCTGACGACTCCCCACCTCCGCTAGTCCGCACCTATTTGTAGTCCGCTCGGAGCGGAACTAGCGGACTTAAGCGGACTAAGAGCGGAAGTGCCACCTCTGTATATATATATACTAATACTATATATATATAACTATATATATATCTATATATGAATCTTATAATATATTATAATATATTATATATAATATATATATATATTATATAATAATATATAATATATATAAATATAATATATATATATAATATATTATTATATAAGTATATATATATATATGGCAGCCTCTAGAGAGCCACAATCATTACCTCAAAACTAAACAGCTACGCGAAAGAATACATGCTGAATCCTGGTAAAATTTTTACCGAGGGAAATTGCTAAAAAAAAAAAAAAAAAAAAAAAAAAATCATATCTCGAAAACTACAAAGCTACAGGGAAAATGTAAAATACATTTTTGGAATCCTTGTAAAATTTGGTTAGGAAAATGTAAAAAAAAAAAAAAAAAAAAAAAATTAAAACAAAAATGCCAAAATCGAGGGTGCTGACATAGTTGTATTATATATATATTATTCTGTAAAGGTATGACAGGCAATGTAGGGGGCTCGAGCGACGGGGAACAAGGGGGACGTTTCCATGACCCCGTAGGGGAGAGGCGAGGAACCCCGCGACACCCAAATACAAAGAGCGGGGGTTCCGGAGGACCCTCCCCGGAGGGGGAATTAGTCCTACCCCGTAAGCCCGGAAGGCCGAGATAACCCCGACTCCTGCCATCGGTTGCGGTATACACTTGGGGTATTCTTAGTAAAAAAAAAAAAAGCAAAATTAATAGAAAGTCTATTATTTTAACGAGTAACCAAAAAATAACCAATAAAAATATGAATTTTCATATATATAAAATAATATATATATAATAATACTATATATATATATATATATATATATATATATATATATACTAAAAATATATAATATATAAATATATATAATATATATATATATATATATATATATAATATATATATATAATAATTGATTTGCCACTTCAAGGAAATTGTTTTTAATCCAACCATGTACCACTCGATATATATATATATATATATATATATAATATATAATATATTATATATATATATATACTATATATTATATATAGTATATCATATATTATATATATATATATATATATATATATATATATATATATATATATTATGTAATATATATATAAATATATATAATATAATATATAATTATAATATATATATTATATATATACCGTTATCATAAGCTTATATAGTATGTAATATTATTATGATAATATCTAAGTGGATAGAAACCAAATATCACTAGGACATATATAAGCGGTGACTCCGTTAAATTACCTATATGAGTACATTTACGGTAAGTTTGCTTAGGTTAGTGTATGACGATTAGGATAAGCTTAATTTATAGGATATAGATTAGGTTACGGTTACCCAACTAATGTCAATGTATTTACCTAAAAATTATTTTAAAAATAAACGTACTAGGTTATATTATTTGATCTTTTACAGCCTCCATAGAGTTCACATAGAAATAGCGTGTATCATGAGTATTTTAATTATTTTAATAAATAACTACCTATATATATATAGTATATAACATATATATAATATTGAGGTAAATCTAAACTATAATTTCAGATTTTTTGACTAAGCTAGTCTACTTACACTCCACTAGTTATTGAAATACCAGCCAAAAGTCCGCATTACTATAAGCATACGTAATTGATGTACTATGTTTTACAAGTTATTAAAAGAACTTAATACAGCTGTCTCATATATAAATAGAGTGAGGTACACTGAGAGAGTATTATACTAATGTACTTCGATATAACATTATTAATATATAGTATAAATATAATTATAATATATTATAAAGATATATAGGTATTTAACCTCTATTTTATACTAGTGAATATAGTGAATATAAGTCATATATATATAATATACTTTCAGCCTTCTAATTTATTGATTTTGTCTTCTCAGCAATATTTATAGTCATAATATGTATATTTAAAGATATATTATATTAAAAATGTAAATAATATCATACATACTCTACCTAAGCCATCAAAAATTTCTTTACTCAAGTAATTAACTATGGCTTTAATAACCGAATCTAATAGAGTATCTTGTACTATTAACATTCAAAAGAAATAGGAATAATAATATATATATTATAACTAATCAATCTCAGAAATTAGATAGCTAGGTAGGAATATATGTAACAATACTTCCATTATATGTAGGTGATATGATATAAACCTATCAGTAGATGTTTCAGCAGTATTGTGAATATAGTTATCTGAAATTGATTTTATTTATATACTGATATATACGCATATTGTAAATTTTACTTAATATAGTAATATGTAATAAATTTTTCATCCTGTGAGAAGTTATAAAAAAGACTATTTTCCTTATATCCTTACTCTCATCTCTCTCTCTCCTACTCATTCCATCTACTTCATCTATCTTCATATATCTCTCTTATATATTACTCTTACTATTCATAGATCATATCATATATGTATATATATATAAATATATATAATTATAATATTTATATATATAATATAATATTAATATATATATATATATATATATATATATAAATATATAATATAACTAATATAATATTAATATTAATTTATATATATATATATCATATTATATAATATTTTATAATATATTATATAATAATATATATTAATTAAATATATTATATATATACTAATATATATAATATATTATATATATATATATATATATATAGTTAATTATAATATATATATATATATATAATATTAATATTATATATATATATATATTATATATTTATCTCATATATTATATATATATACGTAGATAAAAAAATTTATCCTTCCAAAATATATAATATATAAAGTAAAGTTTATATATGTCTAATGAGAGCCTAACTTCAAGAATTTTGCGAAGCTATTTTCATGAAAATGTGTGTTTTGCTAGGACTTGAAACAGTAAAAATAACTCACACAGATATAGTCCGATAATAAAGCCGTATGAATTTAGACAAAGCGCATTATAAGCCGAGGGTGTGAAGAGGCGATGATATAGTACCCTCTATAGGGTTCTATTTGTCAGCTATGATAATACATGCCTTATTATTATAGTAATAGTTCTATATGACTATTTATTTATAATAGTAATGACTAGAAAAAAAACAAGTATTATTTATTAAATATTTAATAAAAAAAGATATTATATATTAATTAATACATAATATAGTACTTAGAACTGAAGGGTCTTTTAGATATATATGTATAATATATTAATAAAATAAAATGAATAAGAGTTATATAAGTTATTTAATATAAAATATAATAATATTGCTGCCGAAGCAGCGTATAGTATTAATAAAACGTAGTATATTATATTAAAATATAATATATATATATTTATAGGACATTATAATATCTTGGACTTGTCTCAGTTGTAAATATTAGTTAGGTTAATACCAAAAAGTATGGTGTTAGTTAGTTGGTTTTAGGTATAGTTAGGTAGGTTAATTAGGTTAGGTTGTTTACTCAAAAATTTAATAGTATTACCCTATATAATAATTTAAATAACGAACTATAAATTAATGTGATTTCGACTCCTGGAGATACACAACCCACTTATAGAGATAGCTACACATTAATCAATGATACATGATACCATATACTATACGAAATATTAATATATTATTATTATAGCGTTACTATCTACTATGACGCTAATAAGTAATAATGTCGTACTGAATACTTAGATCATGTGATGTATCTAATAGTACTCCGCGGCTGTTTCCGGTACTACGGTATAGGCGCGCCTGAGGTGCGCGTACGGTATATAAATAGCAACCCTCTTTATTTTCGTTCTAGGTCTTGACTATAAGCCTGCTAATCGTATTTATAGTAGATAAGTTAATTACCGTATATATATATAATGATTATATTCATGATGATACATAACTATATTTTAGTCGTTATACTCTACTAAAACCGACTTATTTTCTTCTTATTATTCAGTTAGAAACCCGTATTATGTTAGTAAGGTACGTTCTCCTGAGACTTTCATTTGAGCAATGTTATTTGTATGTACTGAAAGCCCTATCTATAAAATAAGTATATAAGATACATTAATAGTTAATTAAAATAAACTATATTATTAAGCTTAATACACTAATATCAGGTATATATAGTTAGTTAAAAGTATATATATATACTTATTGAGTTTATAACTAATATTCAGACACCACTCACTGGTACTATACCCACACCTATAGGTGTTTATATACATATATATATATATATAGTACTATATATATATATATATATGTTATATATATATATATATATATATAATAACTATATATAGTATATATAATTATATATGAATATATATATAAGTATAGGTACTCATACATACTCTATACTATATACCAATCTCCATTTGATCCGCCATGAAGCACTTCTCTTATTATTCCTTCTTCTTCTTTTTATCACGTAAGTATATATCAATACCATCTTACATTCCTGTCTATCCTTCATAAAGCTTTTCTTCATTTTTCCAGAGGGTACCCCCCTTATAAGTTAAGTTTAATAGTACAAGACCTAAAGATCGCTTTATTGTTAGGTTCATACTGGAGAACCCGAAAAGAATTATATTACTGTACACATCGTAATAGAAATAAAGCATACTAGATGTAGACACTACTCATTATTGTCCTTAAAATATGTTAGTTGGGAGCCAGTAAATTTCCATTCTAGCATATACTACGTATAATCTTCATTACAGCTTCCAGGTTTCCGGCCCATATAATTATAGAAGATCAGCACATATATATTATATTTATAATATACATATGTTCAATATATATATATTATTATCATTTTAATTTCATTACTTCTATTAGTAACTAATCATCACAAATTTCATAGCTATTATCTATAATGTATCCATTATTATATTTATTGATTTATATAGGTATGATATAGCGGAGGGAATAACCTCCCCACCCATCTACTTAAAATAGAATATATAATATTACGTAGCGGCTATTTAAATATACATATTGGTATTAGCAACAATCTTAGTATTGCTACTATATCACATATTATAATAGTAAATATGGCATGCCAAGTTGTAGGGACACGATGTCTCTAACCACCCTTTGCTAAGTGTGACGTTTGGTGTCCGGTCGATAACCAAAAATATAAATGACCCCCGCGACTGCGGTATATAGAGCTATAATATATGTGGTATAACTTCTGGAGCTATTATTATTCGGACTAGATATAATAGTATACTACTAGAGTAGTAGTAAAATTCTCTATCATATTATTGAGATCAATTACTTATTAACCCTACTTTAGTTGACACCCGCCTATTGATATTAAGATCTTTATTAAAACTAAAGGGTTAAAGTACCTATACTTTATCTACGTGAGCCACGAACCACCCACTATAGACGTACATGTTTATAGTAGTATACTAATATATATTATATCTTAAATACACAGCCAACGGCTGTAAATATACTAGCAGACGTTCTAGGAATATAGAATTAATGTATCAGGGCAATATATATGCGACTTACTAGCTATTAATCACTCAAATATATACTAATATTAGTACTTATATATATATTAAATATTGCCTATAAATATCACATCTCGAGCTTACTATATGTACTTTCATATAAGCTCCTATATATAGAATAAACTAAAAAATTGAATTTACTACTAACTAAGCTGCATTAGATATAAAAATGAGTAGCTAGCTATATATATATATATATATATATTATATATATATTTATAATATATATATATATATATAATAGGTATAGGGTATAATAGTAATTACTATAATTTACATAACATACTTATGTTAGGTAGTGAGATATATTATACGATTCCTAATTATATAAATAGTACCACAGGTATATATAATATCGATATAATATATATAATATTATAGGACATTTATAAGTTGTCGATACGCGAGTTTACTCCTATCTATCGGTTATTAGGTTCATTTAAGGTTATGATTTTATCGTGACTAGGTCCTTTGGTTATGGTACAAGCAAAGGTTACTACGTGTAGGTTAGAGTTAGTTAGCGTTACGCCAAAAATTAATGTAATTTACCAAATAAAATTCACATTAGACAACTAACAATAACCGTAAATTACTTAGAACAGCTTATTCCTCCTTAGTCAAACCACTTATATAGATAGCGCCTAGAATATAGATTATGTAAATAATAGTAGTATAATGTAGTATTATGGATTAAAAACTTTCGTAAAAGTATAAAACCTCTAATATACCTAGCACGTTACCAATAGTATACACCCAAAAACTAAGATCTACTATATTAATATTTATAATACCTTTATAACATTAAGGATAGACTATACTACATATTTTGTATTCTATGACGTAGGACATAACATGCTAGAAAAGGCTAGGAATAATAAGAGGGTCAGGAGTGAGCTATAACTTTATCATATAAGTG
>JABUQX010044157.1:57500-67666 GCA_015478945.1 Trachelipus rathkii | reverse complement strand
TTTTATATATTAAATCCACCCACCTTATCTGAACGAAATATATATAATATATATAATATAATATATAATATATATTATTAATTATTATTAATATAATTATATATGAATATATATTTATATAATTAAATATATTTTATATAATTTATGATATTATAATTTAAATTATATATACTATATATTATTAATAGTTAATATATATATATTAAAATATAATATATATATATATGAATATTATAATATTATATATATATTAATATATATATATTATATTAATATAGATAATAATATATATAATATAAGAAGTTATATATAATATAATATAATAATATATAAGATTATAATATATAAAGTAAATATATATATACATAAATTAATATAAATATAATTAAATACTAAATTTAGATAGTTATGAGAATAAAGGTATCTATGATTATTATTAAATAATTGATACTGAAGGAGCGGAGAGTATCAATCTCTTACAAACACCTCAGCCACTCACGGGGCGTCTCACCAAGCGCACAGAGAATTATTTCTTTAAGGTGCTTTTCTCTTACAAATAATCATAATACATATAACGCGGGTTGTTAGGTTCATTACTCCTCATTTATTGCCGGGGTTCACTCTACCAGTTGTTAACTATCTAATTTACATAAATCATAACATTTATTAATTTAAACAATTTCGCTTGGTATTAATGCTCATACACTATACTTTCCACATCTCTAAATAAGTTGTTTGGGATAAGAGTTATCTGTCTGTAACGGTTACTTATTAACCTAACCATAAATTAAATTAAATAATAATTAATTTACATATAATAATTAATAATAAAATATTATAATAATATAATTATTACTAAAATTAAATCTTAACAAATAATTAATTAATATATTTATAATAATTAAACTTTTCCACCAAATCATATTTGGTTCTATCCTTAATGACATTGAGGCATAGCATAAATATAATATAGGTGAGTATATATATATATGTCTGCGATTGATTTGTTCCTATCATGAAGGTGGGAATGAGTATATATATCTTTTTGTGAGTTATATCTTAGTACCTTCATAATTTAATTAGTAGTTGGTATGTACATGGGACAGTCTGATAGGTTACACCATTGTGAGTACTTATTACGGTTCTTTACTATATTCTTAATGTGTTCTATTATATAATTTAAGTTACTAGCTCAACATCTAGTAGACGTGGAGCCATATAGTTATACATATTACAATTAAAGTAATAGAGACTAATTTCAATTATATCTTAAGCATCTGTGTCCAGGTGGATAGGCACTTAATTCTCCACCGGATATCTACTAAGTATCAGGGTATCAATAGAAGTAAATGTTATGTTTAAAGTGTTGTACTATAAGTTAATATAGGTCATTAGAATAGAGGCTTGTGCATGAGTCCTATTACTTGGAATATCAACAAAATTATCTGGGTATACTAGTAACAACCTCCCTACTATCTAATGAATCACTTATACCTTGCATTGGAAACTTATGAAAAATATTTGATAAAGACACTCAAATACCGCAAGTTAGTGGAGGCGGTCTTTAAACTCGAACGTATTGTGAAAGGGCGAACTCGTACCTATAATTATTGGAACTCTAACAACCATAGATAAAGCACATAACAAAAATTCCTCTTGCGGTGGGCGAATATATACTTACCTATTAAAGCTAACATTTTTTGTAATTGTATGGAAGTTTAGTTAAAATGACTCTTTTGAAATTATATTACTATTAAATCAATCATGAAAAATAGTTCTGATCTGGGATTATATGATTATTTACCAAATTTGTAAATAATATTTAAATAGATTTCGCATGCCTTGAGTGTTATTGGTGGACAACTTTACTCCTTAGACAAATCTTGGAGCTCTCAATATGGAAATTCCTACCTAAAGAAGTCTACACATGAAAATTATGTTGGATCTAATACCTCGGGTCACTTCATATATATGCTCAAGTTATTAATATCAAGACAACGCACATAGAATAAGAATAGATATTTCTTGTTAAGATGGTAGAATTTCTTAATCTTCCAGTACACATATATTTTTACATTGATCTGTCTCAGATCTCAGGGATCGAGTGTCAGTATAATTCGATCTGGCATGATCCCAGGAACAAAGCAGAAGTATATGATGTAGCGCTTTCCAACAGGAGGTGTTCTTACCCCCGAATTTTTTTGGATAAAAATCGACAGTGATTGTCACTCATGCGAATAATATAATGAAAGATTAAGATAGAAAGAAGAATTATGTCGCAAATATCAGAACTACAAATTTGCAGTGCAAGATCTCTCTTTACACGCGCAAAACAGAAAATTTTATTAGATGAGCTTTTTATTAAGGATTAGAAACTCCCATAGACTTCTATATATTAGTATTATTTGGAGATCTAGAAGTAGGAGCAACAGGCTCTGCTACTGTGGGCCGTCTAGTTAACGAGGTTATTGATGAAGGAGGAATATGAAAAATTTAGTGATTTGATGTAGTGCTAATTATTCAACAGAGATAAAATTTCTCATTGATAGAAAACATTAAATTTGCCTTAAATTGAGATCCTTACTAAATGGCTATTAAAACACTTTTTTATCTCTTGATTATGGGACAATGATACGTGGATATAGGCTCCCCTATTTCTTAAACTAACGGAAGCAGATCATGAAGGAAAAATTGCGGCTAAATACTCCTACTAATCTTCTCTAATATATTTATGATATATTAAGGTGCCTGACATCAGGGAAAATGTTCAAAGATAGCACAGTATATCCTCACAAATCTATATTAAAATACTTTCAATCTCTACAGCCTATACTTATTTTAAAGTTAATATAGAGGAAAGATTTGTTAAATATTCTATACAAATTTTAATTATAGTAAATGTGAATCATCCAATAAGTATCATTTGATTTACTTATAGTTTATATCAATAAATCATAGATAATCATACTGAAATATGATTTATTAAGAAGTTAAGTAAAGTATTTTCATGGTTGAATTATATTCGTTATATTATCGGTAAGCGCTTATTCATCAATAATGATCAATCCCAAATATATAAAAGCTTCTCAATCATATTGATTTTTTATTCTGATTTTAATTAATGATCCATATATTTAGATATAATAGCTGCGTTAATCAAGTCCTGTCCAACTCTTTTTGCCAGTTTTCATTTAATGACTTCTCTGTAGAGGTTAACGTCACCTAGTCACTCATTAAAATTTATGATATAAAGATATATTAGGAAGCAGCAAGGATATGGACTTTTGTGAGCGCGAGTACCAGTATAAAGATGAGACTCGTGTTAGCCAAAATTTTGCGGAGTAAGCTCTGGATAACCAACTAGATACCGAGATTACCGGATACCGATACTCTCATAATTTATTTTTTCACAGGTGTGTTTCCGAGTCAACTCTCTTGATTTACCTGATCACCATGCTCTTGATTACATCCGTATCACTTTATAGATGTTAAAAAGCCCACGACTAACCTCTACACCATATAATTAACACTGCAAACGTAAGAACTAGAGATTTCACCACCCAAAGCAGATTTTTGCTTCGGCCCACTTTGCTAGTGTCACCTCTAAGTATGCTCTAGGTCCGCAATCCTTTGTGCTACACCCATCAATCAAGAGTACATTTTATTGTTCATTTTATTAGTTGGATTTCATATTTGGTTAGAGTTGACGATGCCCCCGACATTTTTAGTTATAACTCTATTATGCCATTATTCTCAAAAGAAGTACGTAAGATCATTGTAGAGGAGAAAGCAACTATATGAGTAGTTAGCAAAGATGAAGACTATAGACCATATATATATAAGCTATGCTCTGTATCTAACATTGTTCTCAATTTATTAAAAACAAATGAATATGTGCGGCGATTCCATTTTCACAAGTATTTTATGGGTGGTAGTTAAAGAGGAGTGAGAATCTAACCATTACAGTTATCGTTACTAGCTTTTGTATGTTCCTATGGCAAAAACATCACAATCTTACTAAAGATATGGACTACTTTATTATAGTCTTTCGTGCTCTTACAGATTATATTAAAGAAATGACGAAACTTACTAGGTTACTGCCAAGAATAGGAGGAACGCCCCTCAAATTGAAATTCGCCCCGCGTAAATAGTTAAATAAAAAAGACGGCTAAGTTATTCCTCAGAAACGATACATCAATCACACTAATGACTCCGTTTTAATATATCGGAGGTAGAATATCCAATAATACAACAGCTCGAATATTCACATATATAGTCACACCAATTGGTTGAGATAAATGACTACTAATAAATCTATAAGCGATGACCTATTCAACAGACTAGGTATCTGGCAGAAGAGACCTCAGATGGTCGCTTATTTGTTGAAATTGCTCGATAACTTTCCCCAAGTGGTTGTTTAGTCTACTTCTACTCTATTCTTTACATAATTACACAACTCAATCAATATCGCTCTTCATCGTAACGGGGCCTCTGATGAACGGACTGGTAGTGTGCCTCTGTATATATTAGAAGCTATTCCTATGCCTGACAGGGAGTGCCACTGAGATGGAATTAAATGAAAGACTTTGGAGCTCCATTTTACACTAGCTTCCCTATGACAGAGTCACAGATTATTTTGAGACAGGACTTGATCTTTTCTCTCTCTGCTGATATGGTCGCTGCATCCTCATGTTTTCGTGAGCCTTCCAACTGAGACTGCGCGTGCTTTCACGGATGTGACCTTGCATATGTTGGAGTAATACAGGTATAGGTGCTATAGATCTCACCTCTATGAAGAGTGCCCAGATATGATACTCTATCAGTTCTTGGACGATGACAAGAGTCTTCGCCTCGAGTGTGATTCTCTTTGTAATGTGACTATAATGGGCTGAAAATTAAAAGATGGTCCACTGATGCAAAAGTGTCTTACCACGTTCACATGTATGAGCATCATACTGTATGAAAGGCTAATACTATAAAAACAATATATAGATCAAAGATACCATAATAACATACTAGTAGGAGTGATAATACTCACGTAACTGTTGTCTCTTGCGCAAACTAAGGACCCTATCGCATGACCGTCTCTCGGCACTTTACCTATACTCTAGTAGCTAGTCATATAGCTCTCACGCGCGATTGGTTGCACGATGAAGGTCCGTGGACTCGGTTCCAAACAATTCCTCTCGATTTCATGCACTCTTTTTTTTGGGTTTTTTTGTGGTCAAGCACCAGAAGCAATCCGACTACTCTCTGATTCAGGTAGTCTATGCTTATTATATAATGCTCTCCTTATTGTCTTAGATTGGGAGATGGATATCTGGCGGTTATCCGTCTTTCGACTCAGCTACACTATATGTTCAGGATCAACGGACTTTCATCGTTATATTTCTGATTGCTGCTCATCTATCTTCTGGGAATGTGGCAAAGTGCCTGGTCCTATATATTGTCATGAGATTGTTCTAAATAATGGCTTAAAAGCGAGGAATTTATCTTCATGGATGATGGAAGCTCTTGAGTTTATACTTTTTTGATTTCTTTTGGATATTTACAGTTTTGTCACCATAGTAGGAAATACCTCAGACTCACAAGGCTAGCAAACGCTTAAATATATCAAATGAACGATAAGCAGGAGTGGCAGGATGTTGGACCAACGCGCTCATACTCTCACCACTAATACTCTAGAAATCTAATATTCGACATACTCAGAATGATCATTTAAGCAGATGCAAACATCAGAACGGACATGATAGACCTTAATAGCAAGTGGTGGAGGGTAGGAAATTGAAAATGTCATATGAGAAACACACACCTACACACAGAGAGAGAGATCGCGAACGAAAGTAGAACACTCTCCACCGCACTAGCATGAGTACCTGACCTCTTGGGTATATATATAGGTGACTAGGATTAATAAGAAATAAGAGTGAAGTTACACGCAGTCGATTAAACCTCTTAACGATACTGGAGTTATTTATACTACACATTCTAAATACACAAATAAACTTCTATATATGATAGCTACGACATTACTATAAAGATCACACACCTTTAATGACATTAACATAATGAAAGCCGGTGTCGATATTTAAGGATAATATATATAGGTTAAGTGTTACGTCAATGATATTATACTAATATGTGAATAAGATATTCCACCTCATTGCACGCTATATTAGCACTCTACTTAATTATAATTGATAACTTTATAGAAATAAAGGGATAAAGCAATTTTTAAAACCAATTCAATCGCATTCCGCAAATATATAAATGGCGTCAAGTTTAAACTAGAATAAAAGTATACATTATAGGATGAGCATATGATCCGTATAACATAAGTAACTTTTGGCATATTTTAAGTAACATGGATCTGTACTATAACTGTATAACCTAAAGAAGGCCGGATGGAACACCAGGAGCCTACTCCGCTCCCCACAGATTAAAAGTGGTGAGGATGTCCTTACGTTATCCTCAACCTTATTGAACCGGAGAATCGAAGAGACGAGAAATGATGAGTATCCCCATGTATGAGGATGGATATTTCAAATGTAGACTGAGAATGAGAATAAAATTAAAAAGATATCTTTAACAAGATCTATCTACTAAAAAATATCAAGAACTCCCAATGTCTTTTCATCGAACGCGACACAGGCGATAACTAAAATTATCCTAATAAAAATTAAGCCCAATGCGATAAACATTAGTATGAGATTTAGAGAGGTTTCATCTAAATATAGATATGTATTATGTGTTTAATGTTAAGTGCTTCAAGGAATGTGTTATAAATTGAAGTACATTAAGATCAATCAGCTGAGGACTGCATGAAAGCACAACAGCGATGTCAGAAAGAAGTATAGAAAATACCGTATAATATATAAGTTGTACTAATAGAATACTCTGATGAGTAGAAGAGTACTTATCCTAGATATATAATTTTATATAGATAAATATATGCTATAGAATAAAATCAATTTTTGATATTGATGTCATTGTATTTGTTTACATGAAACCCAAACTTGTGACACACAAATTATCCTTAATACAAGAGACAAGGTATTATCTTACAGCTGTAGAATTAAATATAGATCGGTAGAAAATAGAAAATTATCATAAGACGAAGATGTATAATGCAATTCATAGAAGTATAATACAGATAAACCGAAGGAGCCGGTGTAAATTGCACTAATAGAAGTCTAGAAAGTGAATGAATAACACGTGGTACAAACGATCTCACACTACGAACACATTATAGAGTATTATAGTTAGTGAATATAGAGGTTTAGTATTTGCTAGTATTAAGTATGAGAAAGCATACATTGATTGAAATATAAATCAAGGAGCAATAAAGATAGGAGATATAGCTATATAAATACATGAATAATACCTACTGAAGGCAAATAACACCTACATATTGATCAGAAATAAAGAAGTCGCTATATATACCCTGATCAACACACAGCCAACATTGAGGGCGATTATGTAATAAAGGAAAGTCTTTAATGTAATAATAAGTAAATAATGCAAAAGAAGTAAGATAGGTTAATACCCTAAATAGAGAAGGTAGGGATAAACTTCGAGAGATTTGCATAGTTGAACGCGTATGTAAAATTTTAACCCAGGTCTAAATGTTTAGGTTGGATATGTGTCAAATAACAGCAGCCTACCAACACAATCTTCTAATAGTTACCTAAGGGCGTGTGTAAAAAACCATAAATATCTAGGCCATTAAAGGATATATTAGATATAGTTAATATTAAATCAAGCCCAGTAACGAGATCTCTCGAGAGCACTACTCACTGAAAAATGTCAACTGGTTTAACTATTGATAATCATGAGAGATAAGGGGGATGAAGAGAATATCACTATCGCGTGGTAATTGGCATATAAGAGAAAGATTAGTGAGAAGTATTTCTGTAGAGACAGGTATGTGATCAAATAATGTTGTGAGTAGTAATAACGAAAGTGAGGAGGCCCGGAAAGCTAAAGGGTAATGTTCAGAAGTAGCGAAAATGAGATTAGTGGAAAGGATCGCATTAGTGCAATAGCTATGAAAGCTGATTCGCATGTATATACTCGGGGGAGAGTTAGGTCTCTGGCAGACTCTATCCCTGTGGCACAACCGCAAGTTGCTATCTCAACCACAACTGTAGGCGATAGAGAGGTGGCGCTCAGTACTCTGACGCCATAGAGAACTCCATAGAAACTCTAAGATTGTTATGATACGTAGAGGGGATCCGGGGGATGCATAGCGCACCGGAATACAACTAACTCCACTCAAACCAACTCGGAGTAAGGCGGATTGTGCACCTATTCCTGGCCACACGCCTTGGTCGCCATAACTGTTCATATGTAATTATTCAGTGAAGCTCATGGGCAACTATTGGACTACTGATCCGTGGCATGCCTCCGGATCGCCAACTTCTAGACCTCCTCATATCTGGGAAATGAGACAGGTAGGTAGAAGGTCAAAGTGGTATATGAGTAATGCAAGGGTTACTGAGAGTTAGAATGAAGGTAGAGTTAAGGAAGTAGGAAACTCACCAGAATTAGTCTCAGAGGATGTGATTAATTTTAGGAGGGTATTAATAAATAGTGAGGCCCAAATGAAGATGATTGCATTTATTCAGTGTTGTAACGATAAGTATAAACAAACAGAATCATTCGGAGCGACATAATTAGAGGAGTAGTCGGAACGTGGAGTATAAAATGTTATATATACAGAAATTTTTAATTATAGTAAAGATGTTTATAATAACTTGCCTCCCATGTGAAGAGAATATTTATTTAGTCATAGTAAGGTTAATATGAAACCTAAGGAGGTCAGCTGTCTAGTTTAATCGCTTATTGAATGTAAGTTCGCTTATTGCTCATGTTCAAAATAGAGTATCCCTATATATGCACGATTTCTAGATAATATTTTTTTACTGAATTTGAAAAATTATTGGCAAAGATGTGAAAGTTGAGTTAAAACGATGAATTCCACACATTTACCGTTAATATAAATTTCATTGATCTCTAAGACCTGAATGGCCTTAATTGTAGGGATACCTTAAGCATATTAATTTCTTGGGCTCCAACTAATTTTAGTCCTTTTTATCCCCCAATACAAGAAAAGGATCGAGCCGAAATAGGATTTATGAGCGATTGGAAAAACCCCCGATTTTTAGTCGATAAGATATATGGAATTGAATCCAACACTCGGCTTGATCCACTCGCTCTTGAATTACTACATTAATTACACATATCACCCAACATCACTATTTAAGTCTCTATTCCTCTAGAATCTAGAAGCTCATTTAGAGATCTCAAAGAACAGGATCAACATTCCAATATATAGTTAGCGTAAAGATTCAGCAGATCGCAACTTGAGACCTCACCACAACCGCGCTCTAACACAGATCACAAAAAAGTTGTCTCTCAGTAATAAAAATCCGCAATATTCACGGATGCAGGTTATTTATGGATGATTATTTGTTGACATAGTAATGACAATGGATATAGTTAAATCTATAAATCACTCAATAAAACTACCTGAGTAGTATATGAGGAATATAGTATATAGGTATCAGATAAATATATATTAAATACAGTAGAAATGATATAAGTATTAGCGAAAAAATAAACCACGTTAAGATTAGGTATTTCGTTACTTATGATAGCAAAGAAGAGATAGCAGGAACTAGTGGTGAAAATAGGTACAAGTTAGTATATCTAAGAATCTTAGTGATTTATAATGGTGTACGTAAATCCGGAATTAGTGTAGTAGGTTATTTAATCAGTATTGTTACTCACAAGATCGTGAGGAATAATACTTGAATGATTCGGTCTTACTCCTACAATCATAAATTAATCATATAATTATATAAATAAAGTTACGTATGATGGAATACCCAGACAATTAATTCAGTTTTATGTGTATAACTTAATTGATTAATCCAACTATACTATAAAATTTAAGATAAACCTCAGTATTTGGGTATAAAATTGAAGAAGATATTAAAATATCGGGAGAGGGTGAAAGTTATTTAAATAGTTAAATCATAACAATTTGCTATAGTTTTTCTAGTTAGGGATGAACAGTATGGCTCAGAAGCATAAAAATATTATATGATATAGTAGTAGAAGTGAAGATAATGATGGTTTAAGCCACAATAGAACATTATCGA
>JABUQX010044157.1:15000-50000 GCA_015478945.1 Trachelipus rathkii | reverse complement strand
TAAGTGATTGTACTTCATTGGTCATGGCAACCCCTTTTAACCGTTTACTAAATGTGATTTTTTAAATTGTATTTTCAATATCTCTTATTTCTATGAATATATTAACATGTCGAATAGGTCATTTAGATGGGGACATATGTACCCTTAAAATAACTTGCCAAACCTTTTATTAAGATCATAAATAACATCTCAAATGAGCTTCTTACTATCAAAAATTTATAAACTAATTGCAATGGAAATCAATTTGCATAACACCAAAATCTCATACTTTAGGACCTAAATAAAAAAATATATACTATCAAAGCTGTATCCTACAAAACAGTAGGACAGTAAAATTAACTACCTAAAATTATACAAGATTCAACCTCTCTACTTTTATTTCCTAAATTAGTAAATATAATGCAACTATCTTTCACTCCCGGATATAATCTTTTAACATAGACAACTATATTATTATTTATATTATATTTAATTAATCTTATTGAGTAACTGAATGATACCTGACTATGATTGTAGTTGAGAGAGGAATATTGACTTGAGATTTAAATCGAAACGATATCGCTTTTTATATATATTTAAGTTGATAGCTTGCGAATATTATACAGAAACATAACTGTATCTCTGAGTAAAATATCTTGAGTCATATAAGAATATTATTAGCTTATTTTAAAATATTTAAATTTTGAATTATAAATATTGATTATAATTAAAAAAATTTATAATATTCTTATTTTACTTCAAAGCGATAAAAAACATTTCGTGTTACCAAACCAAGCCCTAATGGAACATATGGATAAAAACATTATATTAATTTAAACGTCTTGCCGCATAGTGTGTATATCTTAATTAAAAACACCTTTCATTGATATTGAAAAAAAATAACTTTTATTTATATTAGTATAATTATTATTAAATATATAGGTAAAGGGTAATTGAGCAATATCAAGAACATTGATATAACAGCAAATCCGAGTAAAAATTCGTGCTACACACACACATTATATACATATATATACAATTAACTATATAATTATCATCCAAAACTCTAATTTACAATAGACAAATAAAAGTGAAATTTGTTCAGATCAGTATGTTTATATAATAATAACGACTGTTTTAAAAATTTGAAAAATAAAAACAAATTTATATGAATCATGAAACAAATATAATTGGTTATTAATTAAAAATTATTGAAATATCTTAAAAAAAATATTAACAATATACATAAATTAAAGTCTACACTGTAACAAAAGGAAAGTAACCATAATCTTACATAATATGCGAGAATCACACTGGTGATACAATAAAAACAACGAGTCAACGGAAATATAAAAATTAAATATGAGTCACTCTAGAAGAAATAAAAAACTTGAGAGATTGATGGATAAGAATATTATGTGAATAATATATATGCAAGACAGTATAAATCATAGACAGATAATTAGTATAAAAAACAAATTAGATAAAGAGGAGAGGTTGTTAACTTATCGGATAAATAGTAAAGAAGATTATAGAGGGATGAGTCTATATAATCGTTATCTAATAATAGGAATGTTATAGATAAAAAAGAGTAACTATAGAATGGATATAGTATATAAGTATCAGAATATAGATATATTAAATGAGAAACAGAGAATATTCAATGTCTTAGAAAAAGATACAGCAATATTATATTATAAAGATTGGGTATAGTATAGCTTTGTTAACTTTTAAATTCATAGAGTTGAAAATAAAAGTGGTAAAATTAATGAGCTTCATTCTTTTAATACAAATTGAAAACAAAGAAATTTGTTTTGAAAGCTATGAAGAGGTTCAAAATCTCCAATGAAAATAGGGAAATACTAAACAATAGTTAGAGATATAGATTTTGTATTATATATTTTGGGACAAAGACTAATGACTTTAAAATGGATATCACTGTGAATATGATACGAATAATTTATTATCTAATAATTACAATCTAAAACAAGTTTCTTAGCAATATTTACATATACATAGGCTTGATTGTAGTCATCCGACGTAACTATTAATTCTCTTTTAAATATATAATACTACCAATATAATTCTTACTAATCTATATCAGTCTCTATCTCACTCATCATATATCTATTCAGATCATTATTATCACTTCGATCTAATTCAGATCTCTTATTCACTCTCTCATCTTCTCGTTCTTCATTATTATAACTATTCACTTCCCCCTAAACTCTACACAACTCCAATTACACAACAGCACATTCCATAACACACTACATAGCATTTTAAAATATATATTATTACTTTATTACATGTATCTACATTACATCACTCAGATCTATATATAATATATATATTATATCTCTCTCTATCTCTCCTCTCTTCACATAATCTACTACTACTATCTACTATTCTCATATTTTCATTACTACACATATCTATACAATTATGTCACTATCTTACTCATCATCTAATTCATCTCTCTATCTCTACTGAATATTAGTTGTACGTTGAGTTAGTGACTCTGAATGCAGCACATTTAAGTAACAGGGTTGATTAGGTTATATACTGATGGATTGGGTATCATATAATATTTATATTTTACATAAAAAAATGCCAAATTGGTGGGGTTTTTAGTTACAGTAGTATAATTAATGTGCTTAAGACACTGCAATGTGATGACCAATAACTTAGCTTATTAAGGTATGTGGATGAGTTTGGTGAGCTAACATAAATCTATATATATTTTTTAATTATTACTAAGTACCCTGTTTTTGTGTTGTATATTATTATATATACATAGAGAATTATAATGACCAAAAAGTCACCTAGGGTAGTACTTGATGTGATTTTAGAGCATGAAGAATTTTGGTTAGTGGGTTGAGCAAGACAGTCTATCGAGAGATAGGCTCCATTGGCTTCTATAATTACTGTCCCTCTATATTTCTAATAGTTTTCTCTATCTCTCCTTCATATTTTCTTCTTATAATTTATCTATCTTATCTATTTATATTTATCTTATTATTCTATTTATAAAATAAATTATTTATTATAAATGTATAGATAAACTTTTCCATCTTATAAATCTTTCTATATATAATATATATTTACTTTGACGTAAACAGATTATTCTTCCTTACTTCTTTCTCTTTATTATATATCTTAAATATAGAATATGTCTTTCACAAATATATAGAATCTCTAATCATGCTTATCATTAAAATAAATCTTTCGTTACTTACTATTAGTTTCTCATTCTTGTCATATCTTATTATCCTCTTTATAATTTCATGCTTATCATCTTATTTGGATATGCGACTATATTTGACACATTTACTATCATTTTAAATTAATCAAAGGATATTTTAGTTATTAATCTAATCTTTCTTTCCTGTACATATAACTCATAAATTGTTACAACTTGTACAAACTTCTATTAATAAATCCATATTCATTTTACATAATTTTATTCCCACATTCTTAGTTAAGACTAACTTAAAATAACTCATTACCACAGATTGAAATAAGTACTGCGTGAACGCATTGTGGAGCTTATATCATAGATATATTTGTATTTGTCACATTTAGTCTGTACAAATTCTCTAATGTGTTATCATTCCTCCTATATAGATAATTTGTATTCTTTACATAAATATGCTTTATATCTATAAAACAATATACTTTCTTTCTTAATTTTCAATACTCATTAAAATATTAATTTTCAACAATCTCTTCATGACACTAAAGATTTTTGAGCATACTTTCAATATAAATGTTGGAAATGTAAAATTGTTTTAGTGTAAACAATGGAAACCTTACACTTGAAACTTATAGAATTTTTTTTTACCCGAACATTTAAGTTATTAAAACTGTAAATTCAAATAAAACATTAAAAGTATTTACAAACCATAAAAATATCAATAAAACCTCTAAATGGACTTCAATTCCATGTTTTTAACACATCTTTCTTCCTATTAATACTATTATCTTGTGTAGTACTGTTATGTGTACAATGTGAATTAAAGTAGTTACACTAAAGGTTAAATTTTAGTTTAATTAAACAACATTCAAACTCAAAACGAATATAAATTTTTACATATTTATTTAAAGTATCTAACAAATGTTCTTCATAATATTTGCAGCGATTTCAACATATTTCATTAATATAATTATTCATTTTAAATTGATAAAAAAGTTTTAAATTAACATAGAACGTCCAATAGATAACTTTAATAAAAATAACAATAAAGTAAACTAAACATTAATAACCCAGAACAAAAATAAATTAAGTAGATTTAACAATAAATTATTATATAACTAAACAGTAAAAATATAATGATAAATGTAATGAATTCTAAAGATAAAATTGTAAAATAAAAGGTAATTAATAAATAAGAGAGAAGAGAAATTTATTAAAATAAAGTTTAAACTATTTAAATAAATTTATAATTAATTCTATGAATAAATTCTAGCTCCAAATAAATGTTTTGTAAAAAAGGATCATAATATCAAATTAATGTTTCCAAAAAAAATTAAATTTTAAGAATTGCTAAGAGTCGCCACACTTATCAAACAAAAATTGTAAAAATTAAAAATTATAACATTTTCAAAATTAAAATTTGTTTATCTAAAAAATAACAAAAATAATTTAATTCAATTTCTTTTGCCATTGATTATTTCAGGAATATCACATGGGGAGTTTAACCGAAAATCATCACATAAAATAGAATCATAAAAAGTAGAAAAGCACAATTACGAATAAAACTATAAAGTACTATCAAAAGATACAATTAATAACAATGAAAAGCAAAAAATAAAATCTACAACCCTACCACCGTGACTAACTCGTTACACTGTCAAATCAGAAATCATAAATTTATCATAAAATCGAAAATTTTCATAAAGATTTCTAATAAATAGGCCAATAAAAAAAAAAATAAATAAAAAAAAAATACAATCAACTCCCCTCCCCCAAACAAAAAAAAAAAAAAATTAAATAAATATCTTTTCTTCTCTCTATTACTGTTTGTAAACCTCTCTGTGTGTTAATATCTACTCTATATCAAGTACGCCACCTTCATCTTCTTTTTTTTTTGCCTAATCACTTCATTACTTATTCCTTTTTTATCTTTTCTGAATTCACACCTTAGTGCTCAAAATACTTTTCTACCTGAGATATCATACCTAATTTTCACAAAGGGAAAAACCTGATCATGGTTTTAGGCGTCTCTAAATTATGTAACTACACATTCCTTTGAAATGATTTATTCATCTTCACAGTATAAGTTTCGTTTTACTCATCAATACCAACTTCAAAAATGTTCTCGTAAAATATTCTCATAGATAAATACACCTATAAATTGACTACATCTCTTACACTAATGTGTATCTTTGTTAAAGAATATTTTTTTTCATTCTTACTCTTTAAACTCATCTAATATCTTAAATAAGAAGACATAATACAATTCATTCGCCTCACAAAATACAACTTTTCATAATACGACTTTAATTAAATTAAATTACCACATACACTTTACACACTCTTATATACCTTAGGTATGCCCTCTATACTCTTACAATAAATAACTATATTTTTGGTAATGAAAGGTTGTATACATTTATGTCTCTTATTCTAACCCAGATAATTCAACTTTGGCTATATATCATATAATATAAAAAATTATAATATAGTATATACATATATAATATATAATATATACCTAATATATATAATATTATATAACATTTATGACTATATAAATAATTATTATTAATTATAAATATATATATATACATATATATATATATATATATCCCTATATAATATAATTTACCTATAATATAATATTAATATAACTATATATATATATTAATCTATAAATTATAAATATATATATATATATATATATGATTAATATATATATACATATATATAATATAAATATATATATATAATATATACTTACTATATATAAATATATATCTATCATACTAATAACTATACCTCATACCCTATAACTATTATACTACCTATATAGATATAGTAATATATATATACTATTTTTAGTAATAATGATATAAGAAGAGAGAGAGTAAGATTAATTTATTAGACAAGAATATACGCCATCGTAAGTATACAATACAGATATATCATTCATACTTTGAGCCACATGCCTCTACCCATCTATAAATAAGTACAGTTAATCTAAAAGAGTGTTTCTCTAACCCCTATGTATATATAAAAAATAAATTATATGAAAATATAATATATAAATTAATATATAAATAATGTATAATTAATCTCTACCGCAATTATAGATGTGGCACAACCCATGTAAACATCTATTAGAATCATTTAATACACAATTGTTTGAATATTCTCTAACTTATTGTGTAGAAGTGGAAAATTATTTACTCTAAAGATCACTATTGCCAAAATTCAATTAAATAACCTACATTATATATATATATTATACTATATATAATATATATATATATATTATAATTATATATATATATATTTATATAATAAATATATATATATATAAATAAATATATAATAATATATATTAATATATAGATATATATAATAATATCTATATATAATATATATAATAAAGTATTATTTAATATATACTATATATAATAATATATATAGCATATATAATATATATAATTAAATATATATTATATATAGTATATATATATATATAAATACTCTTTTAATTTATTATCTTATTAGTATCTTTATGTTATCATATATACTCACGGTTATTAAAACCTTAAACCTTTATTCATTACATGACATTGTGCACAATAACATACTGCACATTTCGCGAAATAGATTCGCAATATTATGTTTAATACTAAATAATACGACCCGCACCTAAATTAAGATGTAAGAATAATAACCAAAATAATTAAATCTATATAAATAAGATAAAAAATTAATGAAAAACAAAGAAATTAGAATATAAAATAAAAAAAATAAATTGATGAAGTGAATTTATATGTTAAATTCGATAGAGTGATTTAAATTATGTAAAGAAATATTAAATAAATTAATAATATGTTAAAGTAAAAAAGAAAGGCGATGCAGCACAAATAACCAGACAAATACTGGTCAATGCAATTCAAGCTTTATAATATAAATTATGGATAATCAAGCAACAATTATAACAAAACAGAAGCACAGGAGCTAAAATTAAAATTTTTTCGAATATCAAAAACACCGCAAAATTAATAGGTTTTGATGTAAAACACATAAATTGAGTTTAAGCTCGAAATGAAAATTTTATAAAAAAATAGGAAATAAAAAGTATCAAAAAAATTTCATACCAAAAAAAAAGTAAATAAGAAAGCAAGATGTAATTATTTCAATAAAAAAAAAAAAAAATAAAAAAAAAAAAAAATTAAATTTCTACAATTTCTGATATATTTAGATAAAAATACCGAAAAAAATAATAAATTTCTATGATTTTTCCTATCGTCCATTGAGATGAATCATATTGGATTTTGAATTGGAGAACTTGAAAATTAAAAATGAATTAATTTTGGCTTTTTAATAGCCAAAACCGAAAAAATGAAATTCAAATTAAAACTTAAAATAAATAATGCAGAAAAAAATATCTAATAAAAATGGCAAAAAAAAAAAAAAAAAAAAATAAATAAATTTATAAAATAACCCTCCTCCAAAAATTAATCTTGTGGAAAGTTTAAAACTTGCATTTATCAAGTACACACTACTACACTGCAACTTCACATTATATGTACACTTAAATTTTCTTAGAATTATTACGTTTACTTTAAAGTAATATTTGAATGATATTAAAATCTTTTTTTTTCTTTTCACTATTTTATTCATGACATAAAAGTATAATATATATATATATAATATATATATAGTATATATATTATATAATATAAATAATATAATATAATATATAATATATATATATATAATAGTATTATAGCATATATAAGATATAGTATAATATAGATATCTATTCTATACTTATATATTATAAATATAGTATATATATATATATATATAATATAATATATATATAATATATATAATATATTAATAACCGCCTCACTTTCCTAGTGTCTATCTCCCCACCTCAGCCACCCACCACACCACACATCCTATATACTACAGTATACTCATTATATATAGCTATATATATTATATATATATATATATACTACTAAATTTATATATATATATATAATACTATATCATAATAATCTAATAATACACTAGTATAGAATACATACATATATATATAGATAAATATATATATAAATAATCATATATAAAATATATAATATATATATTACATATATATATATATAATTTTTAATAATAATATATATTATATATATATATATATATTATATATATATCTAATAATATAAATATAAATATATAATATATAAAACATATTATATAATATATATATATATGTAAATACCATTATATAATAATATCTAATCCATACATAATATAATAATATATCATAACAGACTTATATATATGTTTATGATATATACATATATTATATATATATATTGCTATTATAATATAGTAATATATTATTATATATATATTATAATATAGATATATATCATTATACTGACATATATATATATACTATATATAACATATATTATATTACAATATTATATAATATTATAAAATATATATAAATAATATATAACTATATATATATATATATATACTATATAATTATATATAATATATATATATCATACTACTATAATATAATATATATCATATATATATATGTATTACCTAATATATACATTACATATATATAATATAAAATATATATATATATAATATAAATATATTAATAATCCTATATATAATATATACTATATAGAGAATATAAATATATACTATATATATATATATATTATAATATATATATAATTATATATAAATAATATATATATATATATATTACAATATTTAAGAAATTAGGATAATGAAAGTTTTATACTTCTTAGTATCAATGTTATATATATAATATAATTATAATATATATAATAAATATATATATAATATTTACTTATATATATATTATACACACCTGAAATAATAAATAATAATTTTTCTTTATATATATACAGTAATAATATTATTATATATAATATATATAATATATATCTCCATAAAAATATATATATAATAATATTTTAATATAAATATATATATAAATATATATATACCAATATAATATATATATTATATAATATATATCATAATATATATATATTAATACACATATATATATTATACCCTAAATTTAGTTGTGTATATAATACATATATATATATATATACATATATAAAATACATAATAATATAATACATATATACTAATATATATATATATAAAAAAACTTATTAGTAATATATATATATATACGCCCTATAATTAATATATATAAATATATATATATTATAATTATATATAATATCAAAGGTAGTAGAAATGTGGTAATGTTAGGCAAGATGGCTGAGCATTAAATCTTGCGTCTAGTGTGAAAGAAACTAAGTCTTGAAGTGCTTTTAAGGGTTTCATGAGGCCTGTTTTACTCGTGTAATTAATAGTGGTTAAACTATGGCTTAAATAAAGTATGATTTCAACGGAACAAAATGTTCAGTATGGAAAATCTAGGCTTATAGTGCAAGAAAAATTGAATAAAACATACTGCGGACAGATATTGAACCACACATCAGCGATGTGTTGGTGTGAAGAAGGTAAAATGAGAAATATGAAGAATACACGAGAATGGGTTTGACCAAATGAAAAGATTATACTTCCGTGTATTGTGGAATTAATACTGTTGGATGTTGGAAATCACGGGCTATGAGACCAAAAAATGTGCATCGATACAGCAAAGATTAATGCCTGAAGGAAGATGTTAGTTGGAAAGAATAGATAATTCCCCGTATAAACAAAATGATGCAGTTTGCCGAGAGTAATGGTTTTGGGCCTTGGCAGATGTAACCCAGCATTGGTAGATATTCCACTAATATACTCCTCGGCTCTTTGCAAATGCCTCAGAGTAGATTTTTCTGCGACCTTTAGACGTATTTGTCTCGCTGGAGTTTAGAAGGTTTTCTTTCCGACATGCGTCATTTTCTACTTCTTCTTTCGTGTGTATCTACCAACCTCCAACTCTGCCAAATCAAGCATAGAGGCACAATAATATATATTATATACATATATATATATAATATAATATATTATTATAACATATATATATTATATATAAATATACTATAAAATTATATATATACATATAGTATAAATAATATATATATATACATTTATAATTATTAATATTATAATATATATATATACTAAATATTATATCATAAATATATATATTATATATAATATATTATATATTAATATACTATATACCTATCATTTATAGAATTATATATAAGTATATGATATATAAGTATATACTTATATATACATATATAATAATATATACCCTATATAGTATATCATATTTATAATATATATTATAAGTAATATATATATAATATATAATATACTATAGATATTATACACCTATATATATAAATAATAATAAATATATATAAATATAATATATATATATATAGTATAATTATATATATAATATATATATATATATATATAAGATAAATATAATATATATATATCTATATATATATAATAATATAATATATATATTTAATATATATATATGACAATAATATAATATATATATTAATATATATATATATATATATATAATATAATATAATATATATATTATATATATATAAATATAATTATATATATATGATATATAAATAAAAAATTATATAATATATAATAATATATATATATATATATATATATTATGTATATATATATATATATATATATATAGTATTATATATTAAATTATAATATAATATATATATTATATAATATATAAATATATAATATAATATATATATATATATATATAGATAATAAATATATATATATATAATTATATATAATATATTATTATATATATACTAAATATAATATATATATATATATAAATATAAATATAATTCATATAATATATAATAATATATATAATATAATATAAAATATGTATATAATATATATATTATATAATATTATATATATATATATATAGTATGTTTATATATATAATATAAGATAAATATAATAATATAGTAATATATATATATATATAATATATATATATAATATATATAATAATGTTATAATATAACATAAATAATATATTATATAACTTATATATATATAAGTATAATATATATAGTAAATAATATATATATATATATATATAAATATATATATATATAATATATATAATATATATATATATATATATATAATATATATATATATTATATATATATAAATATAAATATCCATATATATAATATATCATATATATTATAATATATATATAATATATTATATATATATATAATATATGTATATATATAATATATATAAATATATATAATTATAATATTATACTATATAATATAAAACGTACGTAAGAAATATATATATAAAATTGAGTAGATAGAATATTAACGGATTTAATTGTTTATAAACATATGTATATGAACATTTGTCTTATATATTATATATATATATATATATATAATATATATAAATATATAATAATTATAATATACTATATATATATATATATATTATATATAATATATAATATAATATATATATATATATATATATATAATAATATATTATATAATAATATTATAATAAATATATATATATATTATTATAATATATATATTATATATCATATATATATATATATATATATATATATATATATATTTACTTACTTCCTTAACCCTTTTAATTAAGCTCTTAAACTACACTCACATGAAATCAACATCTTGTTATTGATATCAAAATTTTTATTTCCTTAAAAAGTATAGTCACATGTAATCTACATTTGCTTTAGAATAATATAGTTTGGTCACATCTGACGTATCGCATGTAATGTGTAGGTGTACATCTTAAAATCTGTACTTATATAGAACTAATAATGTTTTAAAGTCATTAAATAGCCTTTTTCTTTCTTTATATTAATATATACGAAAGTATACCACATCCTAAATGATCCCCCAATCACATAGAAACATTTAAAATTAAATTTAATTCCTAAAATGTAGTATACATTATATATACATACTACACTTAGTTACCAAACTAAATAATCTGTAAGGAGGTGTAATTCCTTTTTTACAATATTTTATTCAATATATGTAAATATATATATCTATATATAATATAATATATATAATATAATATATATATAATATAATATATCATATATATATATATATATAATATATATAATATATATAATATATATAAATAATATATAATATATATATATATAATATAATATATATATATATAAATATATATAATATCTATATATATATATATATTATATAATAACATATATATGTTATAATTTAAAAAATATATATAAAAAATAAATAATATATATAATAATTATATATAAATATAATATATATATATATAATATTTATATATTATATTATATATATATATATATAACATAATATAATATATATAATTATAATATATAAGTATAGTAATATATATATATATATATATATATTATATATATATATAATATACTATATAATACTTCATAATGACCGTATAATCGGTCATCATATTGATATCTCACTTAATTGCCCTGGTAACGTCCTTCCATGACAACTCAATTATGCTATCTTTATTAATAATTGTAATACAAATTTTAGTTGTGATCTATTTATTTTCAACATTAAAACTTTCACCTAATAAGTACCTTTAATGTTTTGGCATCTATACCCTAATATAATATACTTATATATATATATATGTATACTCTATATAACAATATATATATCTATATATATATAATATATAATCTATATATTATATCAGATATTTATATAATATATACGTAATCTATATATATATTATATATATATATATATTAACTATAATTAATATTATTATATCGTATACGTATATCTATATATATAGTACATAAATATATATATATATATATATCTATTATATATAGCATGAAAAATTTACCCTTAATGAAATTAAAACGTCATTTACATAAATACTTAATTAAAAATATTAACTAAGTTAAAATTCACCTTAATGACACAAACTTGAAACCAATGTTCTAAACATTTATATTTGTACATATAAGATACGAAAGAACTTTACCATAAAGAAAATTGCAATTCCTTAATATAAAAACGTTTTAGATATATTATAATATATATATAAATATATATAATAATTATATATAAAATTATATATATAAAATTATATATATATATATTAAAATATATATAAATATATAATTATATATATCATATAATTATTAATAATATATATTATATATATATAAATAATAATATAATATATATTAATATTATATATATATATTATTATAATATAATATACTATACATATATATATAATATATTATAATTTATAACAGCCGTAAATCAAAGTAGAAAGATTAATATATATATATATATATATTTATATCAAGATAATATGTATATATATATATATAAATAAAAAATTAAACCAGGGTGCGTGCCTTCTATCAGAAAAAATAAGTATTAATTATTTTATATAATTATATATAAATAATAATATAATAATATATTATAATAATATATAATATATATATATATATCAGGTTTACTTTAATTTTCGTTAATTCTTGCATGTACTCAGAATGTACAACACGACATGTAGAGTACATGTAGTACACAAACATATTTTGTAATACTATCTCTCTCTCTTTGGTAATAAGACAGTTAATTCTTATGACGATTTGTAATCAGTTATCGAATCATATAAATTGAAATATCATATACTAAATAACATATAAATAAATTATATAAATAAGTCAAATATAAATAAATAAATAAATAATATAAATAAATAAACAATAAATAAATTAAAAATAAATAAATAAATAAATAAATAATATATCATAGCCCAAGAGGAAGAAAACTAAAGTATATATAGTAATTTTGGGATCATAATACGAATAATATTATCAACGAGACAACAAAATTACTTCTCTTTAATAGCTACTCTTTAGCCAAAATGCAAAACATGTAAATTTTAATCAGCAAATAATGTAAATTAAAGCAAGAATTGAGGGCTGCTCAAAGTTCTGACCATTTCTGGATATATTATGAAAACAAATGAAAATTTATTCTAGAAAAAAATATTAATTTTGGAAAAGTGGAAAATTGAAATTGAAAAACAATTGATAAAAGAATAAAATATCAAATTAAAAATAAAAATGAATTATCAGACAATGTATTTTTTCAATTTTCTTTTTCTTTTTAGACAAATGATTATAGTTTGTATTTAAATACTAAAGAGAAAACAGAAATAAAATAGAATAAGAAATAAATATATTTAAAAAAAAAAATTCATAAAAAAAATTAAAAATGAAAATTGTAAAATTTTAAATGAAAAAATATGGTTATTAATAGCTGTATTAATAAAGAAATGAAATTGTAATAAAATGACAATTCGAAACAGAATTTGTAATAAAAATAAAAAACAAATTTTTTTAAAGAAAATTCTCTCTTGGAACAGAAAACGCAATTAACTTTTGTAACTTTTTTAAAACTTTTCATTGTATCCAACACTACCACTACATGTAAAAAAAAAAAAAAAAAAAGAAAAAAAAAAAAAAAAAAACAATAATAAATCTGGATAATGAGCAGCAGCATGCTTGGAGCTTACTAAACCTAATCTACATATAATATTACTTAGCTTTTCATAGAAAAAATATATACTAATATTATATATATTATATATAAATATAATATATATATATATATAATATATATTATATATATTATATATTATATATATATAATAGTATATATTAATATATAATATATAATATGTAATATAATATAT
Organism: Trachelipus rathkii; assembly: GCA_015478945.1. Taxonomy (NCBI): domain Eukaryota; kingdom Metazoa; phylum Arthropoda; class Malacostraca; order Isopoda; family Trachelipodidae; genus Trachelipus; species Trachelipus rathkii. The sequence goes on along the minus strand of JABUQX010044157.1, from coordinate 34,924 downwards.
ATAATATAATGATAATATATTATATATATATATATAATATATATATATATATATATAATGATATATTATATATAAATGTGGTCTTACATATAACGAATGATTAGCAATATTCGACATATAAATCTGTAGTTAACAATATTTCGCATTTTTTCTACTTTAACTTATAAATGTGTTACTTATTATAAAGTGTAATTTATAATTTTTACATTAATATCTATATTTGTATTTATATTTATATTTTGTACATAAACTGTAAATTTCTACGCTACGTCGACGATGTAAATTTTCCTACATATTCATTTACATAAAACATTAATATATTTAAATCCAAAGTTAATATAACCTCAAGCACTCTTCATGAAACTGATTGAAACACATTGTGGAGTACATGCAAGATCACATTTATATTTTGTACATAAGTTCTACAATGTGCTCAATGTGTACAGTTCCTTTTAATAGAAATTTGTATTTCTTTACATTAAAATGCTTTAGTATATTATAAAACATATTAATATTAATATTAATATTAATTAATATTAATTTTATTACACTTTCATGTACACTAGAATGTATGCATCGTAAAGTACATGCTAGTATACATTCATATTTTATGCATACACTCCTAAAGGATATTAAATTTCTGATAATAAAAATTCATAGTAAAACATAGTGGATAAAATTAATAAAGATATCCATAATTGATAATTAGTTACATTTTTTATATAAATGATTCATGCTTAAATGTTTAGCAATCCTGAACATTTATATAATTCTTAAATGACATCTTTTTTATAAATCTATTTTCACATGTAATTATAAAGATTTATGATGAAAGTGATATTTGCATTCAATTAAATAACATTCAAACTCAAACCGAGTATAAAATTACAACTTTACCACTTACATGTACACATTATTGTACACATCGTCGAATACAAGAATGTACATATTTTTTATATAATAAATAAATAAATAAATAAATAAGTAATATAAATAAAATAAATAAATAATTTGAAATAATAAATTAACAAGTAAATAAATTTGTAAAATATTAAATAAGAAATAAATAAATAAATAAATAAATAAATAAAAAATATAAATAAATAAATAAAAAAATAAATAAATAAATAAATAAATAAATAAATAAATAAATATATAAATATATAAATAAATTTTTATTCAAAATTTTGAAATAAAGGAAATGATATAAATAAGAAAAAGAAAATTATTTTTATTAAAAATAACATTTCTTTTGACAATTTATAAAATTAGACTATATATAATAGATTTTACACCACGAAATTAATTTTTAAAAAAATGGAAAAAAAAATGTCAATGAAATTACTAAAAAAAATTGAAATTGAAAAACAAAATTCAAAAAAAAATAAAAAAATAAAAATTTTCAAAATAAAATTTTCATTTTCATAAAAAATAATCCCAAAAAAATTTAATCCATTTTTTTCTTATGTATTAATAAAAAGGAATAAAGTTTGGAGGTTTTAGTGAAAAAATAAAAGAAATAAGAATAAAAAGAGAAAAGAGAATTAGAATTAAAATGTCTTAAAAAGGACTAAAAAAGGAAAATTTAAAATGAAAAGTTAAAAATTAAAATTGAAAAATTTGGCTCTATTAATATCGTATCATGACAAGAAATGAAACTGTAATTAGAATGAAAAATTTGGAAAGAATTTCTAATAAATTGCAAAACAAATGAAAAGTTTAATAAAATTCCCCATAACCCCCGAAAAAGAAAATAAAGTGTAAACTTTTAAAACTTACAGTTATCAAGTACAACCACACACTTACATTGTACTTACATGTAATCTAAGTTTTACTCTTCGTAGAATTTATGTAGGTGATCACATAAGTAGTAATAGAGGGATTTTGGACACCGATGTGCCGCCGCAGAGCTGCCCAGCCAGGAACCTACCTGAGGCTTTTTTGGCACCGTAATTTTTGGAATACTCAGCTACCTTCATGGGTGTTTTTTAGTGCTTTTTTTTTTTATTTTTTATTTTTTAGATTTTATTTATTTATTTATTTTTTTTTTTTTTTAGTTTTTATTTTTTTTATTTTTTTTTATTTCTGTCTAATTGTTTTTTTTTCGACAGCCTCTGCGTCCCCCTCCCCTTAAGGTGGGGGGACGCAGGGGTACGTAATCACGCGTTTTCGCTTAACCGCAAGGCCCCGCCGAACCGCGCCGAACCGCGCACAACCGCAACGCCACCGCACTGCAGCCGGACCGTTTTTTTCAGCTTTTCGCATCCTCGGTTTTTCTATAACTCACCCACTTCAGTCTTTTTAATTGCCGAAATATTCATTTTATTCACATAGATCATCTGAATATTGAATATCCACGAATGCAATCCATAAATACACATTACACCACCGCTTAAACACACACACGATACCTCTCATCATCCCAGTCCTTCCTTCCTACCCCTCTTCATTCACCGTATCTCTATACCCGTTGCCATTCACCGTATGCTTTCTGTCTGGGCTCTCCAAGAGGTAGCCCAATCCCCTATAAGACCATTAGTTTTCATTAACTATTTCAATATTCCTTCACAACTATAATATCAGTATAAGATATATATAGATATATATTAGTAATATATAAATATATATATATAATATATATATAGTATTATAAATATATAATATATATATATATATATTATTATATGTTGCTCTTGTACTGCTTCTGGAAGTTGTCCACTAGTATTCCTTAAAACCATGTCCTCTTTTAAAGAATGGTCGCACACATGTCATTTATACACTACTTAGGTCATGGTATATGTAGCTCATGCGTTGCGCAACATGTCATATTGCAATCCATGCGCATTCGCGAACATCTTCATCTCTGAGGGAATCACCCCCACAAGGACATACAAAGGTAATGTTGAATTCAAAATTGACCTAATACCAGTCACTAACATCGAACCTGCAACGCGATCCGTCCTCTTAAGATAGTGTATTGAAATCTTAACTAATTGGGCTCCGCTGAAATGCCCATTAATATATAACAAATGTACTATATATATTAATCATCTTTAATGCATTACAAAATTTTTGAAATAGCTACTTTCCTATATTAAAGTGAAGAAAAAGCGCATCCTCGATTTTGCATCTTTATATATATGCAATTATATACTATTATAAATATATTATAGATATTAATCATATATATAATATATAATAATATTAATATATAATATATATATATATATTATTATAAGATATATAATATAAATATATAATATACAACAGAGATGAGAGATGAGTAAAAACTGCTATCAATCCATACAACACACATACATATAAAATACTTTATTTGAATACTTTAATTATTTGCGTAATTTTATATTTTATTATTGTTCTGTTATATAAGGTCTCTCGTTGTAGAATCGCCAACCCGTAAAGCTCTGAAACCGTCTATTTATTGTATTCTCTTTGACTTCGAAATTTTATTCATTTTATTTGAATTATTTTTAATCATTTTTATTTAATATTTTTATTATTAAATATTTTATTATTTGCGTAACGTATTGTTTTTTATTTTTATTTTTTGGTATAGGTTTCCGTCCAGCGGCTTTGGAAAGATCATAACTATCCAAACATCGCCATTACTCCTACGTCGAGCGTCAGAGAGAAATAGAGATAAGAGATGAGAGAGAGAAAGAGAGAGAGAAAGAAAGAGAGAGAAGAGAGAGAGAGAGAGCAAGAGAGAGAGAAAGAAAGAGAGAGAGAGTCATATATATAGTATATATAATATATAAATATAATAATATAATATAATAAATATATATAAATATAATATATAGATATATATTAGTATATTAATATATATATATATATATAATAATATATATATAATATATCTAAGTTATTTCACTTATTGGGAAACAGATTTGCGATACCTCTACCCACCTACTACCTAGCTAAAACACTGCACCTAACCTGACCTAACCTAAACCTAACCTAACTAACCTAACCTAACCTATACCAAACTGGTTTAGAATTTATACCTAACCAACTAACCTAACCTAGCGACACCTACACTAGCCTACATCCTATCCTACAACACCTGCACCTAGCCTATCACCCGCCTTAGCTACCAGGAACTGATGCCTAAATTTGGTAGTAATCGGTGCTAACATAGTAGTAGGTATCTACCTGTAGGAATCTATCCTAACTTGAACACCACACGTACACACACACAACGCACACACACACACACACACACACATGCATGAATGCAAAAGATATATATTTGTTGACAATTTAAGGCAATCCCATCACACATGTCCCATAAACACATACAAATGAACACACACACAACACACACAACACCCCTACACACACACATCTCCACTAATGAACTTATACACATTTTGTACATTCACTAACATCACATTCAACTATGCCTCCTTTACATCACATTCACCATACACTTGCATTACCCCATGATGAGCAAGTACATTTACACTTTATACATCAACGGTCACATACACAGCACGCAAACGACACACACACACACATCACATACACACACACACACTTGACACTTATACACACTTCACTATGACACTTACACTTCAACAAGACACTTTACACTTACATTTGCCACTTAACACACGAAAACATCAAACGACCAACCCTTGGTCTCCATGTTCAATTTTAGCCACATTCCAACTTTAGGCACTTAAACATTTTTTATAAACAATCATTTTTGCGAACCTAAAAACTGTAACTCATTACGACATCTTTTATATTTTACTTAGTACTTTTTGTAATTTATAAACATTGAAAATAGCAAATTATTATTCCCTCTCCCACAATTTTATTAAATCTTAAAAATACATATCATATTTCAGACCTGTAAGCAGTAATCATATAAATCATAAGAGTGTTATCAAACACCTAGGGGATTCATTATTCTTTCTGTCAACTGTTTACTGCTTATACTCATGTTTTAACCTGGCTTAACCATTTTTTATCTGGGCTTTAACTTAATATTTTTACTTGCTTTAACTCACATATTTATTAACATTCCATAATTTGCCAAAAAGTCAGGTAAATCAAATTAGAGTGCCTAACACTAAGGGATTAGTAGGCCTTTGCTTTTACTGCTTTACTGCTTAACTTTTCTGCTTTAACGCTTAACTTTCTCTTAAACTGGCTTTAACTTTCGCTTAAACCGCTTTAACTCACTATAATCAATTAACCATACCTTAAACATGAATCAGATATCGAATAGAGGTTACCTAACACCTATGGGGATAGTTACTTGCTTTTGTTTTAACTGTTTTTACTGGGCTTTTAACTCATTTTTACTGCTTTAACTCACTGAATAAATATCAAACTTATAATTGTTATATTCCGTTCCCTCTATTATATTTAAAACGCTCTTAAGTTTTTTATTTGTTTTATTACTTTTTATTTATTTATTCATTTATTATTATTTATAGTTTTTTATTTATCTTTAATAATTATTGCTTTGCTATTTACTAAAATATTCCCAACAATATTATTTTACACCACACATTCACAGTGCCACTACATTTACTCCCATAACAACTTACATTTAATCACTCAACACATGCGCCCACACATCTTTCACACTCCACCACAGATTTAACTTACACACGCAGATTACCTACATCACCACACCAGATTTACTTACACACAAACAGATTTACTTACCATCACACACACACAACCACACACACATGCGCGCGGTAGATTCATAGCACACACACACACACACACACACAAACACACACATCACACGCCCACACACACGCACACCACTTACACATAATACGTCTGCTGCTAAATAACTCTTTGTTTTTATTTTACTCATCTAAGAAATCGTAACTCATTCAAATATAACTAAAATTATTCAAAGTTTCTTAAACTTCTATAATAAATCAATCATTACCTTTGAAAAAAGAATTTATTATTGACTTTTTATCGCTCTTTGTATTTTATAACAACAACGCTGCCAAAATCTTGAAATAAATTTAGAATTTATTTTATAATGTTTTGTTTTAAACAATTAACCAGCTTGTGATCCATACAATTTTTGACACACAACACACACACACACACACACACACATACCCAGGAATATATGCTAACCTATAGTTTTCACATTAATAAAGCTACAATAACATAACCTAAATATAATGCACAACGACAAACTACATACCTTAAGCACGAATAACTGCTTAAACATTAACACAAGTTCCATCTTAACAACCAGTAAGTACTAAAAAGCATAACAAACGTCACTTTAACTCACACTTTTCAATCGCATTCTTTAAATTATCAATCGTTAATTATACATAAACCATAATAAAATTTAATCAACGATTTACATATCCTAACCTTACTATTGTAATGAACTAGAATAATGACACACACAACACACAACATACACCAAGCAAACAAAACTACACACACACACCGAACTAAATGCAGCTTATCAGTTCCCATGATTAGAAATTAAAAATTTTAGAAAAATTTTTTGAATAATAATTAAAAAAATTAAAAAAAAAAAAAAAATTTAACCCAAAAAGTCAGGGAGAAAAGCATAAAAAGAAATTTAAATTAAAAATTTGAGATTTAAAAAATTAAAAAAAGTAAAAATAATAAAACAGTAGTTATATAAAGCAAATTAAACAACAAAAAAAAAAAAAAAAAAAAAACGTTTTAAATTTTAAATTTATAAAAAAAAAAAAGTAGAATAATTTAAATAAAAAAAAGAAAAGAAAATAAGCGAATAAAATAAAAAACTAAATTAAAATACAAATAAAAAATAAAATATAAAATATATAAATTAAAAACGCTATAAAACTGTAAATAAAATTAAAAAATAGAAACCAACTTATGTAATTTTCAACTTAGCGGAAATAATTATATTAGTAGTTACGTTTATAATAAGAAATGAAATTTGAAAAGTAGAAATTAGTCAGTTTCAACATTAAGAAAGATGGGTTATCTTTGCAAGGTGCAATGCAATTGACGATATGTACATGTCTAGAAAGAACCAGGATTTGGACATACTGTATTGATATCTATATTATATACGATTAGTAATATTTATCAAAATTTTATCAGTGCTACCTAACTATGTATGTAATGAACTAGAAAAATGACACACACACAAAAATTACCCAGGAATAATGCTAACATAAATAGTCTTATACATTAATAAAGCTACCATAATCAACTGAACTAAAATATAATGTTTAACGACAACACCTAATACCTTAACAGCGTAAACACTGCTACAATACAAAGTTCACACTGAAAACACGTAAACTAATAATTAGCATACAAAAACGTCACCTACTTCACACTTTTTCTGCATATCTTTAAATATCCATGTTCAATTTAAATTAATAAGATAACATTATCAAGATTTTCATTCCTAACCTAAATATTGAATTGATAAGAATAAAATGACACCACCACACACCACACAAACACACACAACACACACACCACACCAGCAACTCAATTAAAAGAATGTATTATAAGTTCTTCTCAGAAATTTGCAATTAAAAATTAAAAAATAAAAGAATTCTAAAAAAGAAATGGAATCAAAAAATAATAAATGCAAAATAAAACTTTCAAAAGAAATAAAAATTAAAAAAATAAAAAAATAAATTAAAATAATAAAAATTAAACCAGTATAATTGCAAAATAAAAAAAAAAAAAGGGTGGTAAAATCATTTAAATCTAAATATCCTATACTTGAAAAAAGCAAATAAAAAAAAAATAAAAATAATTTAAAAAAAAAATAAAAAATTAAAAATATAAAATATAAAATATTTAACACAATTTTAAAGCTTTCTTTGTATACATACTTCTGTTAAACTTTAAAACGTTAATTTAGGGAAGATTCTATAATTAGTTAACGTTAGTAAAAAGAAGGAAATCTCATATAGAAATGATCATTCTTCAACATAGAAGATGGTGTATCTTTGCAGTGCATGCAATTGAACTATATGTACGTTTAGACAGAATCAGTTATCGTCTAAATAATGATATCTTTAGTATTTTTCTCAACAACAGCATGTACAGACTCATAAGATACAAATGTACACAAAATATACACATGACACACCACACACACACACCACATACCAGGAAATGATAACTAATAAAGTTCATTTCAATTATAACGCTAAAATAACATACCTAAACTAAAATATAAGTACAACGACAACCTAACCTTACATTAGCAACGACTAAAAATGCTAACATAACAAAGTATCCACTACTAACCAACAGTAAAGTAACTAACATAGAAACAATACGTAACCTACTCACACTTTTTCATGATATCTTTACATATCAATTGTTAATTTACATAACTAGATATCATTTATCTAAAAGATTTATCATTATAAACTAACTTTGAATGACTAGAATAAATGACACCACACACACACACACAACACACAACAACAGAACACACCCACACACACACAAAACACATAACTAGCCACTCTCTAGCATATACTTATGCTTATAAAATAAAAAATATGAAAAAATAACATTGAAAAAATTAAAAAAAAAAAAAAAATTTAACAAAGTTGATACAAGAAAACTACAAAAAATTAAAAATTAAAAAATAGAAAAGTAATGAAAAAAAATACAAAATATGTATATAAAATGATTAAATGCAAAATAAAAAAATAAAAAAAAAGTCTAGAATAATTAAATAAAATAAAAAAAAAATTAAATAGCAATAAAAAAAAAAAAAAAAATAATTTAAATAAAAATAAAAAATAAATGTAAATATAAAATTAAACATAAAGTATTAAATGTTAAAAGGAAAAGTATAAAAAATAGTAAACAAATATATGTATGTTTTAACTTAGGAAAGAACGTACTCGGCAGCCTCAGTAAAAGAAAATGAATTGAAAATAGAAATGTCCCGTCTTCACATATTAGAAAGAAGGGTTGTGTAATTATTCACATTCTATAGTAAATTTTAAGCATAAGTACCTAACCTTACTGATAAACAGTTCTTCATTAACAAGAGCATATCTAAATACACACTTACCTTCAAGAAATCCAGGGGGTATGCGCCCTTGAAAGGGTGTTGAAATCATGCGAGGGGTCACCCCGAGGGGTTAAATAGCTTTTGGCTCAGCAAAGGGCTGATGCCTTGCATCTTGGAGGTAGAAGCCCGCTTTCAAGGGGCGCATTCCCCCTGGGATTTTCCTGGCATGTAATGTAGTGTTGCTTAAATAATCTTGAAGTTAATGAATTGTTTAATTCGTAGTTAGGTACGTTAATGTTAAATATTACTATAGATGGATCTAATAACACCAACCTCTCCTCCTCCAACTGAAGAGACTGAGCATTTCGCTATTCAGTTATCACTTTCTTTTTATAAACGTTAACTAATATAATTTTTTTCCTAATTTTAAACAAATATTTAATTGTTTTACTATTTTTAGAATTTTTTATACTCAAAAGTATGGTTTTAAATAAAAGTATTTATTTATATTTTTTATTTTTATTTATATTTTAGAGATTATTCAAAATATTTTTCCCTATTCCTAAATCAATTCGTTATTTTTTATTTTTATTTAATATTTTCTAACATTTTTTTATTATGTTATGTTAAGTTTCTATTTGATTTTCTTTGTTATATTTTTTTTATTTATTTTAATTTTTAATTTTTTAATTTTTTAAATTTTTTTTGAATTTCCTATAAATCGTGTATTTGAATTTTACTTTTTTCCATTTTTTTTTTTTTTTTTTATCATATTATTTTTTTATATTTGTAATTATTGAATTTCTAAACATTCATAACTTTGATTAAAATGCTAGCAGTTTAATGGATCTACATGTGTGTGTGTTAATGTTGTGTGTGGTGCTGTGTACTAAAACCAAAGCTGTGTGGATGTGTCGTGTGTCTGTATTCTTTATGGTTCGTACAATAGTTAGAGTCTAGGATATATAATCTTTGATAATTTACTATGTATAATGTTTAAAATTAACATTGATATGTGAAATATGATGAAAAGATGTGGTGTGACGTTTTGCTATGCTATTGTTATTACTTTACTGTATAGTAAGAGTTGTGGGAACTTTAGTTATAATGCTTTAGAAGTTTTTATGTGCCTTTAAGGAATGTCTAGAGTTTGTAGTTTGTAATTATTTTCAGTTCAGTGAATGTTATGTTAGCTTAAATGTAAAACTTTAGTGCATATATTCCTGGGTATGTAGTGTGTGCTTGTGTGGTGTAATGTGTGTGATGATGTGTAGTGTGTGTGTAGTGTTGTGTGTGTGGCTGTGATTGATCCACAACTGTGATTTATTCTGAGTCATCTACAATAGTATAGATTAGGAATGATAAATCCTTTGTTAAATGTTACATATCTTAAATAATATATATCATTACTGTTACATATACTGATCTTTACATCGTACAATATCGTAATTGCATTAGCACACTTGCAAAGAATAAACCCATCTTTTATGTTAAAGACTGACATTCTATTTATTACAATTTCATTTCTTCTTTACGTTAACATATATTTTTTTTCCTAATTTATCAAAATATAAATTGCGGTAAATTGTTTTCTAACTTTTTCTTTATAAATTTTTATACATTTGGTTTAATTTTATTATTTTTTAATTTTATCAATAAGTGGTTTTCTTATATTTCTTTTTATAAATTTTTTATTGCTATTTTTATTTTTAATTCTTTACTTTATTAATATTTATTTTTCGAACTTTTTTTTTAATTTAAATTTATTTGTCTAACTTTTTTTTTTTTTTTCTTTGTTTAAGTTTTATTTCTGCATTTACTTTAATTATTTTCCGCTTTAAAAAATTAAAAATGTCAATGTTTTGAATTGTTTTAATTTTCTAGTAAGTTTTATTTGATTATTTTGTTTAATTTTTGATTTTTTTATTTATTTTTAATATTTGATTTTTTAAATTTTTTTATTTTTTAATTTCTAACATGAACTTTCTGATAATGCTTAGAATTTATTTGAGAGTGTGTGTGTAGTGTGTATTGTGGATGTGTGTTTAGCACAACCAAAATATGTGTCATGGTGTGTTGTGTGTGTGGTTGGTGTGTCGTGTGTGGTTGAGTCATTGTATCTTAGTTACATTCAATGTTTATTATTATATTAAATCTTTGTAAATTTTGATTGTCAATGTAAACTTCAACATTATAGGTTAAAGTCGCATGAAAATTGGTAGTAGACTTTTGGTATCGCATGTTAACAGCTTTACTGTTGCTTAGTCGTGAACTGGTTAATGTTAGACAGTTATTCGTGACTTAGGTATGTAGGTTATGTAGTTTGTACATTTATTTTCAGTAGATGATGTATATTAGCTTTATATGTAAAAATTTTTTTTTTTAGTATATGTGTGTGTAGGTGAGTGCGTGTGTGTGGTGTGTGTTGTAAGATGTAGGTGACTGTGTGTGTTTTGCTGATCGATTGATTTTTAGATATGATAAAATCTTAGATAAATTTTTATATGTTATCAACGTTCACAATCCTCTTCGAAAGTGGATACGTGACGTTTTGAATTATGCCCTTGTTAGTTAACTTTACTGTTGTATAGTGTGATTTATGTAATGTAGTCCAGTTTATCGTGCTATAAGATATGTTAGTTCTCGGTTGTACATTATCAATTTTTAGTTAGGTATGTTATTGTTAGCTTATAATGTGAATTATTAGTTGCATATATTCACTGGGTATTGTGTGTTGTGGTTGTGTGGAGTGTGTTGCTGTGTTGTGGTGGTGTATGTGGTCATTTTATTCTTAGATTCATTACAATATTTATTAGGAATGATAATCTTTGATAACTGTTACTATCCGTTTAATCTATAATTATATGATGTTTACATATGTTATGTTTCTAAAATGTACATATCGTCAATGCATTGCATCTTGCAAAAGATTACCCATCTTTCTAAATGTTGACGATGAAATTGAATTTTCAAATTCATTTTCTTTTTATAAACGAATAACAATATAAATTTTTTTCCTAACTTGAAACATGAATATTGTTTACTTTTTTTATAATTTTTTATTTTCATCTAGTACATTTTTGTTAATTTTATTATTTTATTTTTATTTTTTTGTTATTTTTATTTTTATTTTTATTTTTTTATTTTTTTTCGCATTTATAGTTATATATTTTAACATTTATTTTTTAAAAATTTTTTCCACAAACATGTTGTAGTTTCGTGTCATTTTTATATCTTTGTTTAATTTTAGTTATTTATTTAAATTTTCATATTTTTATTTTTTATTTGTTAATATTTCTTTTGTAAGTTTCATTTTGCATTTATACTTTTTTTTTTTTTTTTTTATTTTTTGTTATTTTTATTTTTTTTTTTAATGTTTAACATGGAATTTAGTATCTAGCAGTTTATTCGTGTAGGTGGTGTGTGTGTGGTTTGTGTGTTTGTGTTGGATTGTAATTGTGTGTGTTGTTTGTCTTATTCTTAGTTATTACAATAGTTAGGTAATTTATAAATTTTGATTAATTTACATTTCATCAAAATCTCGCATGATATGTTAAGATATGCATGAAAAAAGAGTGAATAGGTTACGTTTTTGTATGCTATGTTAAGTTACTTTACTGTGATAGCTGTGGAACTTTGTGAATGTTAGCAGTTTATTCGTAGTTAAGATGTTAGGGTTGTCGTTGTACTTTATATTTTTAGTATCAGGTATATAATATGTTGCGTATTGTGTGAAACATGTTACGTTCACATATACTCGTTGATCAGATGTATAAAAGAACTTGATTTATGTTATGTTTATCCAAAATTATACTCGAAAATGTGACTTATATCAATGATCAATAAATACAATAGATCACAAACTGTCCAGAGAGGTGCGGAATGGTGGGGATGTGGTTTGTTTACTATTACTTGCTTATAGGTATGTAAAACGTAAATTTGTATTTATAAACATAAAAAGTGTAAGAAATTTTATTTATTTATTATATTTATTTATCTTTTTTTTTCTGATGTTCTGAACCATTATTTCCGAATCTACAGACCCTATTAGCTATTAAAGACACCAATATTGAATCATTACACAAAAATTTAATAATCGAACACACGCAATCAGCACCGCTCCACTACAACTCTGAATCTTCTCAGATCTCCTTCTCATTATTTACCTTTTCCTTCCCTTCTTCTTTTCTTCTTCTTCTTTCTTCTTCTTTTCTTCCTCGAGTATTTCTTCATATTCTTCTTCTTTTTTTTCAACTGAGACCACCTCCGGGGAAGATCCCTGGACCTAAGCCGATCTTTCCATCTCCCGCTCCGACTCGATCTCTATCCTTCTCCAAGTTTCAATCTTCAAGATCAATTTTAATTTTTAGAGGGGGACAGCGTCCCCCTTACGGGGGACCGAGGACGTAATCATCGTCTCCGAACGACGATACTCAATATATAGCTCCAATCCAAATTTTATTTATACGTTAGCCCTAAATGGTTCTTCAGAACGAATTTGACCTTGCGCTAGGGGGCAGCACCCCCTTAGAGGTGACCTACGGTCCCCAAAAACTTGCCTGTGGGCCACCTGCTCGATTGGGTGTCGTTAAGCCTAATTTGCTCACCGAACACACCACAAGGACGTAGCGTTATATTTCTACTTCGCTCTCGGGGGCGACCCCTCTATATACATCCCACAGACTTGAAATTTACACGGTTCGTCCTAACCAAACAGCTTATTTCCAGTTCAACCTAACCTCTTACGTATTAATAAAAAAAAAGGTGACTCCTAACATACTACTAATATATATATATAATATAATACTTTGATATAAATATATATATATAATATATATAATATATATTATATATATTATATTATATATATATAATATATATATATATATACTATATATATCATATAATATATAATAAATTATATATATATATATATAATATATATTTTATATATATTTATATATATAATATATATAGAGACTATATATATTAGAGAGTAAGGCAATCCGGCCGGAATTTGGCATTTTTTCCGGTTCCGGTTTCGCCGCAATTTTTAAAAAATTCCGGCCGACCGGAATTACTAATTATTTCTGAAAAAAATTGCTGTAAGAATTATATTTTATATAAACCATTGCTATTTATTTAACAAAATTAATAGTAGCCTTTGTAGAATAATACATACAATGTATCACAACCTTCTACAGTATTATTTAAATAAGGTTTACTCAAATACTCAAAATATAGGATATATTAGATTGAAAATATTGCTCGAATTGTGTGAAGTAAAATGTTCACAGTATTGGTGATTATTTTAACGTTTTCCTCAAATATATTTTCCTGATTCTGAAAATGAAAAAATAATTTCTCAGAATATATGGAGGAGACAGGAGAGTAATTTTTTGCTAGTACGGCTATTTTTGGGAAATTTGCTTTGATTCATTTCCATCAATTAAGAATTCTTATTTCCAAATTAGAAATTGATTTTTCTTGTAAAAAATTTCAATCTTTAACAATTTTACTTTTGAAAGCCTCTATTTTTTTTTTTCCTTTTTACACTATCTGACTCGCTGTCATTTCATTCTTCAAATATAAAAACTAAGTAACTTACATAATTATTTTCCTAATGCTCCTAATGATTTTGAGGTACTTGGCGGATCTAAGTTATTGAGAGGTTTTATTGTAGATATGCTCGTTTCTGACCTGAACCTGACGCGTCTCTTACTGCTACTATATTATCACTTCTCTACATTCAATTAATTTGACAATTTCTTCACAGCATCCATTTTCTACTCAATCTCTTATTTCATTAGAAAATCAGGTGTTTTTATATTGGGTTTACTACAGTATTTAAAACAATTAACTTGTTTTTGTTATATGTCTATTGATCCTTTTCTTCCTTTTTATTTTCATAATTCTAAACTTCTAATACCTTCTTAGCTCTAATCTATTAGTCTCTGCGAAATCTCAGAGTTTGGGAGATATAGCTGGAGAGCTAATATGTAAAATTGATGAATATAATTGATTTGAAAAACTTTTTATGTTTTTCCAGAACAATGAGAAATAGTTGCAAAACTCTTAGAATTTTTATCAATATATTTTTATTTAGAAAAAAGATTAATGATATTTGTTTATCAAGCTTTCAGAGGTCTTTCAAACATTCAATTCTATTAGAATCAATATTTGTATTCACTTGTATTAACGATCTATGAATGGCATAAGTGAGCTTGCAAATGCTGATCAAGTCTCTTTTGTATTCTTTAGTTCATTACATTAAAACTGGATGATCGAATGTGTAAAATATTTCTTCGTTTCTTATTAATCACACTGTTCTTTGAGAAAGATATAATCTTTAATAAAAGGTCTATTTTCAGTTTTTGAGAAAAACTTGTGTTAATCCTGCTAAATCAGTGCCAAGTTTATGTTATATGGCTTCATCTCGAAGGATCAAGGATTTATTGTTAGGACATTTCCATTATACATCGATAATTTAAAACTCATACGATTAGTATTAATTCCAGAAATGACGAACCCTGGGTAATACTTGCAATTACATACACGTCATTTTATTTAAAACTCGCTAGAAGCAGGTGCCAGTTAAATAATAAATAAGTCGTTGAAAAATTCGCTCTCTATATTCTGTAGTAAATGATATTGATAGCTTAGATACTTTCTGAATATGACTTAGCTCCCTTTCCTCACTGAATTTTGCATTTCTCTTTCAAAATTTTTCAGACTTCAATATTTTTTGGTTGAAAATGGGCAATAAGTTCTATGAATCCTTCTCTTCTGTGACTGTGAATGGATGGTTACTCATTGCCAATTAATAATCATTTACTTGATTGGGAAGTCATTGATATGCCCAAAGCTTTTTTGAGAAATTCCCCTCAAAACTCACTTATTCACGGCTTGGATCTATTGCTCTTTTGTGGTTCCCCTTTTCTAGAAAATACGACTCTTCCTTTTTACTTTAAAATTTTTGAACTTCCAGATAATCATTCAATGTTATGATTTTCCTATGTTTCATGAAGTGGCTCTGTATCTAATAAGAATTTATGTGAAAGTATTTAAAATATATTTTTTTACTTTCTTTATAGTTAAAGAAAGTTCATAAGAAACGGTTCGGCCGGAATTTTTTTTGTGATTCGGGCTAATTCTTCTGGGTGAAACTGAAAAATTCAGTTCCTGTACACCTCAATATACATATTATATTATATATATTAATAGATATATATATATAGATTTACTATTATTAAATATATATTATATATATAATATATATATTATATATTATATTAATATATTATTAGTATATATATATATATATATATAATATCAGCATCCCGAAAAGATCATAGAATTCTAATAAATACGAAATAATAAATAAATTTTAGAAATACATTAATAACTCAATTTCAAAATATTGATAACATCATATTGCGATAACAATAATCAACAACTAACGAATTTATTTATTTTTCTTTGAGATTTTGGAGCTATTAAGTAAATAAAGAAATAAACATTTTTTTAGGGATTAGTTATTTTTGTGAATGAGGAATTCGACTTCCTCAAACAGTTTATCTTTCCCAAACTTTTAATATATTGCAAATTAACAGTACACATATTAATCATTTATATATTTTATTAATTTTAAATTGCTGATTTTTAAAAGAATATCGTGTTGTTAATATATATATATATATATATTATAATATATATATATATATATATTACTATATATATATATAATATATATTATCTTAGTATAGTTATATTATTATATATATATATAATATATATATAATATATAATATAATATATAATAAATATATATATATAGTATAAAATAATAAATATATATATAATTATAATATATATATACTTATTATATATTATATATATATTAGATATATTATATATAATATATATATAAAAAAAATATTTTTATTTATATATAATATATATTATATATATATATATATATATATATATATATATATATATATATATATATATATATTATATATATAATATATATGATATATATATATATATATTTATATATATTATATATAATATATATTATATATTATATATATATATTATAATATATTATATATAGATATAACTATATATTATATATGTATAATATATATATTATATATATATATTAATATTTATATTATATATCTATCTATACTTATATATATATATATATACTTACTACCGAATATTAGTATATATATATATAATATATCTTAATATATATACTATATTTAATATATTTGATACATAATATTACTTGTTAACTGAAAAGATGTTTAAAACCAGATTCAACAAAGCTATATCAACGAATTATAACGTTTGTGAGACTTTGGAGTTCTTCATATATCTTTCTAAAAGGCAAGATCTAACAAACATGCAAAGTTTCTGGGACAATTTCAGAATAGCGCAATATTTCTATATTCTGAAAAAATTTCCAATTTGAAGCGTTAATTTCAAATAAATTATAAAAACACTGAAACAAAATTTCATCTGCAATCCACTATACTGAAGTATTTAGATATTCAAGAAAACGGAGGGTCATTTAATAAGTAAAAGTCCTCTCTCTCTCTCTCTCTCTCTCTCTCTCTCTCTCTCTCTCTCTCTCTCTCTCTCTATATATATATATAATATATATAATATTATATAAAAATAAATTCCTATATTATATATATAGTATATATATATATAATATATACTATATATATATATATATATAATATAATATGTATATTATATATATAAAATTTATATACTATAATATATACTATATTAATATATATATATAATTATATAATATATTATATAATTATAGTATATATAATTATATATTATATATATATTATAGTATATATACTATATATATATATATATATATATCAAGTAAACCACTCTTGAACTTTCTCTCATGTTTGCTTGGAAACTAATTTTTTCTTTCCAGTGCTTGCTTGAGAACTGACGCTTATGTCAGTGTCTCACAATCACTTAAGGAATCTGCTTGATCCAGACAAGCAAAAAATAAACTGTTCTCACTTATTTAATTCCTGCAGGTGTTTAGAGCTATTGCTTGATCTTACTTGATTTCGCTTTCAAGCGCACCTGCATTCAAAGTATTTCTCAACCACAAAATAACATGACGGATTATGCTTGAAGGCAAAAGGTTATAAAAATATTAACAAATTTTCATTTTGATTTATAAAAAAAAGTCATTAAAATATTAGTAGCAAAAGCTAAATACGAAAAAGTAGCAAATAATTGCTCCCTTTCCAATTTTTTAATTCTAAATAAATAAATAAAACTCATTTTGTAGTAGAAATTAAATGACGGATTTGAAGGTTCTTGAGCAGAATCAATGTAAAATCTTTTCAATCCTATACATTTGATTCAATAAATTTAGAAAGAGAACATGGAATTAGCTTTCTTCTTTCAAGATTAGTAATGTCATCAATTCGGAATAAATTGTTTCGTGAAGCAGTATTTTGTTTGAAGTCAAAAAGCACAACCAAATTTAAATTTATTTGTTGAGTCTACTCTTTTTCTCCTACTTTTTTAAATGATAAAATGATACGAACTAAAGACTTACAAGATAAAACCACTTGTTTCATGCACGGCATTCAAGGAAGTAATAAAAAATTCATTTCATTCGATATATTTCTTTGAAGGCAGGTAAATGTGCGTCAAAGGGAAGGCAGAAAAAGCGGCCTGTAAGGGGAAGCAGACAAAACGTCTGAAAGGGAAAAAAAAGTTTAGGCTTTTAAAAACATAAACAGACAATTTCCTCAGTTCTGTTGGCCTGAAAATTTACTGATTCAGATAACTTTTAAATGAGATGAGAATCGTAAATGAACAATTATGGTTCTCATTTCAAAAAAAAAACAAAATGAAATATTGATTACATCAAATCTTCAAGTGCAGTTAATTAGCAAAGATCTCGCTAAGTAAAATATAAAAGCATTTCTAAGGCTATAATTTGGATCATTTTTTCGTGCTTGCTTGAAAGCAGTCACTTTTGCTTTAAAATTCTTTGTTTTCTATCGCTTTCAAGCACACCTACAATTCTACAGAACCAATGTATGTTATTTTTGAGAAATTGAAAAGATCGTGTATGGATAATCCCAAAGAATTTAAAGAATATTCCAAGTGTATTCTTTAAATTCTTTAAAGTGTTTCGTTTGCTTTTGTTTTCAGTGATATTCTTTCTATCTCTTTCAACCACACCTGCGTCCAAGAAAAAGAAAAAGAATTGAATTAAAAGAGTTTTGTGATTGGTTGACGTCAGTTGTTCTTATATATTCTCTTTAGATCATAAATTTTTTTTTGTTTCTATTCTTTTTAAATAGTAAAGCTATTGTTATTACCATAATTTTCCTTTTGAAAAGAAATAGATTCAAAAATATAATTTAAAATTAGAAACGGGCTTTGTTTTCATATGTCACTTGCACTTACTATAGATTTAAATAGTATTAACAATGCTTTAAAGCAAAAGTTGATCTCTTTTCTCTGTTTTCTGCTCTGTAGATGTTATTATATTAATTTCTTTATTAAAATTTTAAAGTAATTAAATTTATTTTTTCATCAAAATTCTCAAGTGTATGTTCAACAAAAAAAAAAGAGAATTTGGCCAAATTAATTTGATTTATCATATTTCTATTCTGTTAACTACCACTTTAGTAATTAAGAATTTTCTTATCTTTCTAGTTATTGCACTAAATTTGTTGTTAATATATAAAGATTTTATAATAATATAAGATATCCATATATTCATTAAATTTGCTTGCTTGATTGTTCTCTTTTCATCGAGAGTGTGTCAATGGTGCCTTTTTAGTTAAACTATTTTTATTATATATATATATATATATATAT
>JABUQX010044157.1:7500-10000 GCA_015478945.1 Trachelipus rathkii | reverse complement strand
GAATCAAATGAACAGGCTTGAAAAGATTTTACATTGCTTCTGATGATGAACCTTCAGATCCTTATTTAATCGCTTCTACAAAGTTTTCTATTTATTTAAAAGCAATGAAAAAAAATTGAAGGGTCGCAAGATTTTGCTGCTTTTCTATATTTAAGTTTTACTAGCTATCATTTAATAATTTTTTTAAAAATCAAAGTGCATATTTGCTAATATTAAAACTCTTTGTTAGAAGCATAATTCGCCATGTTATTTTTGGAATGAGAAGTACTTTGAAGTAGGTGTGCTTGGAAGCGGAGTCAAACAGGATCAATTAAAAGCACTAAACACCTGCAGGAATTAAATACGCGTGAACAGTTTTTTTTTCTTGTCTGGACCAAGCAAATTTCTTAAATGATTGAGACACACTGACAAAATCTTTAATTCTCAAGCAAACACTGAAAAAAAAAAAAAAAAAAAAAAAAAAACACGAGCAAGCACGAGCGAAAGTTAAAGAGTAGTTTGCTTTTTATATATAAAAAGAGGACTATTCCTAATTAAATGCAGATCAATTTTCTTAAATATCTTAATACATCAGATCCTTCATTTCATCGCTTTTACGAAGTTTTTTTATTTTATTTAAAGCAAGGAAAAAATATGAAGGGTCGCAAGATTTTGCTGCTTTTCTATGTTTACCTTTTACTAGTTATCATTTAATGACTTTTTTAAAAATCAAAGTGTAAAATTTCTAATATAAAAACTCTTTGCCTGCAAGCATAATCCACCATGTTATTTTTTGGCATGAAAAGTACCTTGAAGGCAGGTGTGCTTGAAAGCGAAATCAAGCAGGATCAAGCAATAGCCCTTAACACCTGCAGAAATTAAATATGTGAGAACAGTTTTTTTCTTGTCTGGATCAAGCAAATTTCCTATGTGATTGTGATACACTGACAAAAGCGTCAATCAAATCTAAAGGAAACACTGCAAAAAAAAAAAAAAAAAAAAAAAGAAAAAAAAAAAAAAGAAACTTAGTTTCCAAGCAGTTACGAGAGAAAGTTAAAGAGTGGTTTGATTTTTGTATATTAAAATAGGAGTTCCTAATTAAATGAACGTCAGTTTTCTTAAATATCTAAATATTTGATATTAGTGGATTACTAATAGAAAAATTGTTTCAGTGAAATTATCATTTATTTGAAATCTATGCTTGAAATTGGACATTTCTTTCAAGAAGGAACAGAAATTTACGCTTGCCTGAAATTTGTTTCACAACTCTTGCATGATTTTTAGATACTTGCTTGTTTCGAAAGTGAATGAAGAGACTTCCAGGTTTAACAAACGCTAAAAATACGCTGATGTAGTGTTGTTGTATCAGTTTTTAAACATCTTCTCATCAATTAACATGTAATACAAGTATTCTATATATATATATATATATAATATATATATATATATATATATATAGTAAATTGTATTAAATATAAATATATATATATATATATATATATCTGTATATATATATATATATTATATATATATTATTAAAGGAGATAAACACCGTCACTCACGGGCAGAGCCCTAATCAAGGAGGAGGTGTACTCATTTAACGACCGAGCAGGACGAAGCTAAGCCCAAGAAAGAGAATAGCTCATATCTATATATATAGTATATATATATATATATATATATATATTATATATATATATATATATATATATATATATATATATATATATATATATATATATATATATATATATATATATATATATATATAAAATGAAAGATACCATTGTAAAATTCAAGTCTAATGCTGATGATGACATAACTATTATTAAGCAAGCAAAGGTAATGTATATAATGGATGGCTTATATTTCTATAAGATTTTTATATATTAACCGCAAATTTGGTGCAAAATTGAAGGAAAGAAAAATTTATTAATTACTAAAGGGTAATTAACAGAAGAGAAATATGACAAATCAAATTGATTTGGCCAAATTTTCCTTTAAAAAAAATATTTGATGAAGAAATATATTTTAATCTTTAAAGTTTAATAAACTGAATTAATGTAATGATAATATTTAATGGCAAAGAAAAAAAATAAGATGATATTTCATCTTTAAAACATAGTTAAAGTAATCTAATTCTAAAGAAAGACCTCTAGCGAAAGTGATAAATGAAAAAAAGACAATATCGAGTTTTAAATTTTATTTTTGAACCTATTATTTTTGGTACAAAAAATATCTAAAAAATATACAAGAGTTCTGAATCAAATTTCAAGCAAGCACAAATTTCTGTTTCTTCTTCAAATAAAATTCCAATTTCAAGTATAAATTCAAACAAATGATAATTGCACTGAAACAATTTTTCCATCAATAATCCACTAAAATCAAATTTAGAGAGTTATGAAACTGACTTGCTTTAAATTAGGAAAATTCTTCTTTTCACCTATAAAAGGCAAACCAATTTTGAACTTAGTCTCTTGTTTGCTTGGAAACATACATTTTTTTGCAGTGCTTGTGAACT
>JABUQX010044156.1:12500-15181 GCA_015478945.1 Trachelipus rathkii | reverse complement strand
AGAGACGCGCGTAGTACGAGGAGAGGGAGAGAGGGACTATTATTGAGGTTAATCGGGCTAGATATTGTACGTTCACTGACGATTGTTTCTAAATAGATATCGTATAGAGCGCGCAGTTATACAAGTGTGAATGCGGATGAAGTCTAGGTTGATGAAATGAGAGACTAAGAGCTATGGACGATCTGAGTATAAGCAGTGTGTTTTGAGCGGATCCGTAGGAGAGATCACGGCGGCGTATTCTACATGTGTATTAAATTCACAATGAAGTATTGTGTAATAGTTTATTTGTCAGCTTATCCTTCAGTATATATATGTGTGTATTTATAATTTAGAATTGTAGTGTTTAATTGCAGTATCTGATTTAAAATAAACATAACTGAAAAGAATGCTTGTCACGAGAATTATCGAGGTTACATATTATTTCATGGATCGTGAGTCATAAATCCACATTTAAACTAATATTTATTCAGAAAATATTTAATGTATCATCAAATTGATATTTTTTGAGACAAATAGAAAACTCAGCAAACTACTACTTAAATGTTATGATCTCCCGACTTTAAAACTGATACTAAATCTACAAAATCAAGAATTTTTGCACGTCACCGATTAGTAAATTAGCCATTTCGTCTAAGTTTTAATTTATTAACATTTATTCACTAATTAATTTTTATTTTAACAATTAAGTTTATTCGAATCTGTAACTATATATATAAACTATTTTTATTATATTGAGTTTGTATAATAAATGAGTTTCAATTATTTCTTTTATATCTATTCAATAGAATATCTGCTTATAGAGAGATAACAATGTCCGTATTGTCCGAATAATTAAAACAGATAATAAGTTAGAATACAATTTGATAATATCCTATATTATTTTTACTAGGAATCAATAATAGTATGTCACAGACATTCACAAGAATATAAGGTGAATTTACCTCATTACTCCTATTATATCTACAAATTTTATGCATAATACATGACAGGAAATCAACTATAATATCCGTACTCTTATTTTATCAGCAGTTTGTCCGTATATGAAGAGTATATTTCAAAGAAAATTCTAGCTGTATTAACTACTGATCGATCACGAATTATCATTGAACTATGTGTCGAGAATGAGAGATAACCGTGAAACTAATGAAAAGATCCAACCTGAGGAATGGTTGAGTGAGAATAGATGAGTGTATATAAACTCTTTAGGGAGTTATGAGAGAGAACGATTGATAGAGTAAGGTAGGAGTTAGAGAGGGTTTATATGGAGTAAAATGACGAATCTATTAAACAGACATGGATTATGATATCATAAGGAGAATTAATCATTTAGTTGGTAGTCATACAACCATACGTATGAGTCATAACAGGTAGGACTAAAGACCTAGGGATTATAATAAGTATAATATATTATAACCTATATTATATTCTCAATGGTAGGATAACCAGTTAGTTGGATTCAATTGTCTTCAAAGAATAGGCTGCCTAAGTATGGTATAGCCATACAAAAGGGAAAGCGACAGATCGGAAATGTAGAGATGCTAATCATATGTATTATGCTTGTAGAGCGATATCATTTTCTTTAAAGGAGAGTCTGCCAGAAATAATGGGAGAGGTGTGAATAATAATTATGAACGAAGAGGGCTGAGTGCGCGCAAGAATTCGTTCTTTGATCTGGAGCAAGTATTTTAATTATTATAGTCGCGCCAAATAAGGATATATGCAAGAGGAAACAATAGTAGGTCCATCATAAGGGTAGATAACAACATTAGTGATCAATACTTGATACAGAAGTATAGATATACATAGGAGCTAGGTAAAGTATTTCACTTAGCATTGTTTAAAAAAACACTGTGTTTACTTTAAAATTATAAGATTAATATTTCTAATGTACCATCTATAAAATTATATGAGTGGCATGGAAACAATGAATAATTTTAAAGCACTTAATTGTACAATAGATATACGATAGATAACGTTAGCATCTCGTACTATACTAGTGTCACGGATAAAAGATGGTATTTTACCCTTAAAAGAATACTCTTTCCATCGACCTGTAGAGGTATAGAAGAAAACATAATAGTATATATACAACTATCCTTCAAACAGTTTCTAATAGTGCCTCTAAAAATGATATGAATTAAATTAGAATATTAAATTAATGTCAAGTTCAATCATATGCAAGATTCAAATTTAATCATATTTAATAACGAGCCACTCTATACTTACTGAGATAATAAGCATATAATACAATTAACTTCTCAATATAAACATCTACTATATCACGTGCATCATCAATATATTCATCTACATTAAACAATAAATATAAATAAAATCACACCATTTAATGGATAAGACAAGACTATTATATAGATATAACAAACAAGTATAAATTAACAGTACCAGTAGATCTAGATATGTAGCTGAGGAAATAAATTAGTACAACACAATATATATTTAAATGCGAAGAGTACAGAATTATGTCTTACGTTCGGAGACAGATTCTACTGCCACGGTGTATCGTAGAGTAGCACATCTTTAATTTATGTAAAACAGTGAATATAAACATATTGTTAGCTACGAGAAAGAGAGAGTTAAAGGAAGGGAACTGCATAATACACTGTATTGCTAGTTCTCTTGTCATACGACAGTAAAGATTTCAGTCTGATCCAGTCTTTACACAT
>JABUQX010044156.1:0-7500 GCA_015478945.1 Trachelipus rathkii | reverse complement strand
GCTCTTAGAGAGTACATTCCTGTAGAAACCCCAGAATTAATACTTTTCCTAAATGTGTTTGCACTATGTACCTTTTGAGTTCGTGACCAGTTGTAGCAGCAATTAAGATGTAATATAAGAGCATTGTGAAAGCAGCCCTTATCCATTCATGATGGAACAGCAGTGTGGTAAAAGTACAATTATTGCAAGAAAGAAGCATTCCATAAATATTAAAAATGTTAGAATTATAATTCTAAGAGATAGGGGTATTTAAAAATAAAAAGATACCCCGACAAGTTAAAATTCATATATTAAAGCCGGTGAATGGTTGTGAAAAAATTAAGAAACAATAAAACAGATTGTTAAACATAATCAATTGAGAATGAAGATCATTGTCTATTTGGACGGTTGCCTTCATCGGCTTCTATGGTTATATCCCGAAAATAAAAAATACTGACTAATATTATGAAATATTGAACCCTTATAAATCTTGAACGATAGAAATATTTGAAGCAGATTGAAGTGAAATAATTCTTGACGCATAAACAGTAAGAGAATGTGTCCGATTCCCATATTCAGGCAAGTTTAATAAGAAGTATTGATTTTGGCTTTTAAAATAACGTGAAATGTACAAACACAGAGAGGTCTACAAATATAATGAAATGCACGGTTACGTGTATTACGTTGAAAGGTTGTTTACTATAAAAGCGAGGGTTATACAAGTCTCTACTGGACATATTATAAATTAATATTTAAATACAAATTTCATAACAGGTCGAATATAATTCAAAGCCAAATATTTCGTTTATAAATAAACCAGAAGGGGCGAGATATTGGAGATCGTGTCTTTTAAGGGGTTCCACAACATTTACACGATCTTTTTAAACATTTTATTCCAAACCTTCCCATGATGGCGTTAAGTGTTATTCGCCTTACCCAGATAACGTTCAGGTGATGCTGCGTAGGTCATGATTCCTCATTTGTAAAACCTTTTTGTAACGCCTTTTATTTCAATTAGTTATGCCAGCTAATTTGAGGAATATATAGACCGTCCTCAAAAGCGACCCTTTGCTAAATTCATTACATTCATGTGTTGTGATCGGCTGATCTGTTACAAAGACCCTGTATGGGATATGTTTATACAGTATTTGTAGGACATCAGATATGTTGGAAACACTTAAAGCATCCTTGTTTAAGAGTAGTACATTGTCATAAAGATAACAGAGTTAACTTTTTCAAATGTGTTCACTTACTGTTGAGTAAGACCCAGCTTAGTGCTCGATCCGTATTTTATATAGGAGAGTTGTCGAAAAAGGTAACCCATATCCACTCACAGTTGGGACAGCGATGTGTAAAGTACACATAAGAGAGAAGTAGCTCCGGTAAATAATAATAATAATAATAATAATGGAAAAGAAAAGAAAGTCATATTGGGGTCAAGGAATTGCAGAGGGGTATGACTAGGGGAATTTTTTTGGCTTCATTGTACATCGATCTTTACCATTTTTTTTAAATCAGGAATCATTCGATGAAGTGAAAAAGAACTGCCAGGACAAGGATAGAAACGATTCAGGATATTATGGGGGTGCTGCTCTCTCTAGAGCAGTTTAAAAACTGCCGTTTAGCCTATGTTTTCAGACGAAATGTTAGACGATGGTTAAACAAAAAATACGACACAAAGTATGACTGGTAAGGTATATTATAAGAACGTAAGAAAAAACACTTCGTTAAAGGAGGAATTTATGAAAAGGCAGCTTAAAGAAATAACGTTATTTGATGTATTTCGACATTTTAATGTAGAAATGTTAATAATATTTACATAAATAGTAATATCTTGCAACTATTTCGCATATAAAAAAAATGCGTAAACATATTCTCTGACTCATTATACATCCTTGCAATCATGCTTGCAAAGATGGATTGTCCTCCACCCCTCTAGTCCAGACTGTTATGTAAATCGTGAAATGGATCTCTTTTCCGAGAATCCTACAAGATCAGTGTAAGTGAAACAAATTTAGTCAGCATTAACCCAATTTATGCCATCACAAATACAGATGTACCTCTAAAATTCAATATCACCGGTACTTCAGACCAGTATCTCGATCCATTGAATGCATTTTTATAACTGAAGGCTAAGGTGGTAAATGAAGATGGCACAGATCTCACGGTAACCGATCATGTAGTGTACACAGAGACAAATTTCCTGTATACGTGCTTCAATCAACGTGAAATGTTTCTGGATGAAACATCTCATCTCTGGAGCATCAGCGGCCAGTTGCCCTTACAGAAGTTATATCGAGCATTTATTAAATTATTCTGACAATGCTAAACAGTTCCATCTACAATCATGTGGGCATTGCAGTTTCATAGATGTAGAAAAACATATGTACAAAGCTGCTAAATCTAAAAATAACGTATGAATATTACGGCCGTATAAATGGTGATATATTCTCGCAGGAGAGACTTATTCTACCATCTGTGGATACCCGTATTAAGTTAACTAGATCTACACCCCAATTTACTCTTAATATCCAAAGCAAATCAACGGCCACGACTACACCCCCAAAACCTATTTTCAAGTTATATGATGCTTATCTTTATGTACGTAAAGTGAAAATATTACCTCAAAGACATATGAAAATCGAGAAATCTCTTATGACTACATCAAAGATCCAATCAGAAGAATCGAAACTAAAAATTTTAACTTTACACAAGAATTATCAAGTATTAATATACCTAACATTGTCAATGCTAGCTTACCTCAGAAAGTAATAATCGGAATTGTAGAACATGAATCTTATTCTAGAAATTATGGAAAGTCTGCATTGAAATTTACCCATTTCGGACACCTGAATGGTCAATCGTACGATCGTGATTATGAGATTATGTATAAAGGATCCCATTCTCTATGTTCACGACCTTTTTACGATTTAATTGGCAATACTGTGATGTGCAAAGATAATGGGACAGGGGTCTCGCATTCGAGGCATGAAGCTGAAAACAGGAAATTAATCGCATACGATCTCACAGCTGATCTTTCAGCTTGTAATGCTTATCATCTTAATATCCTAAGAAAATGAACATTAGACCTGAGTTTCACCTTTGGAGAAAGTTTGAAATCTCCAATCTCAGTCTAGGTGTATATGGAACATCCTCAAATCGTCGAGATTGATTGAGCAAGAAACATACTCTTGAATTATTAACGATGAATATGAAGAAGAAATATTAAATGTATTTACAAACAAAAAGAAAGCGATTTTTCAGATTCGCTAACTATCAGCTAGTAACAACACGAAAAAAACCCACCTCCATACTTGTGAAAGAAACTGGGAAACAGCTCATATCATATCTCCAAACACTCTCGGAATTTACGAATATATGGTCACTGACAAACCAAGACAACAGCATCAACTGTTGCATTATGAGAAAAAGTATAAAAACCCACTAATAAACACCAAAAACGGTATATTATACAATAGAACATACAACATGACATTCATACGCCCTGCCACATAATTCTATGATTACGTCACAACATTATGTAACATTTTAAAAATTATTCTACACCCTCGCTAAAATAAATGATTTCCAATATGATAAATTTTCCTTCCCAAACAAACTTAACGCACTTAATGAACTTGAATGTACTTATTTATTATATAATTATTTCAATTTTATAGTTTTTTTAAAAATAATAATGTTTATTTCTATAAAATTAATAAAGATGCAAATAAGTTGAGTGATTAAAAAATTTATATAGTCATACCATTAAGTATTACAAATAAGTTTAATAAAAAGTATTCAATCCAATCACATAGAACCTGTATACGTAGCTTCAGACAAACAACTTAGACTTTTTAAAATATTCAACCCTCAATTCCTGCTATAACCTATTTTACTTCAACCAAAGAAACCTCCATTTTTATGTTATGTTATTATACAAAATGAAAGGATTAATCTAATATTAATTGACTTGAAGCAAAATATTAATACAAAATATAATCAAAGAAGAGGAATAGGGAAGGAGGAAAATAGTAATGGGTGGTTTCTTTAATCTGCTTTACTGAGCCTATTACTGAAAAATTTCTAGGCTAAATGCAGACTGTGCATATCCCACGAAGAACATTTTAAATCAAAATGAAAATTAAGATCTTCTTCTCTGGATAAAAAAGGGATGGGAAAAAATGGGTAGGTATTTCATTTAACCGCTTATTATATGCTATTACTTTAGACACCAACTCACAAAAAAAGCAAGAAAATTATAAAGAAAAAAAAACAAAAATGAAAGATAATCAAAAAACCTATGACCTGAAGACAAAACAAATTAAGATCAATAAGAATCATGGAAATATGTGAAAAGTAAAGAAATGGAAAAAAAAAAAAAAACAAACAAAATTAGGGCAGATGAGAATAAAAGGATAGATGATATGACAAAAAAAAAAAAACATATAACCTGAACTATTCATCTACTGCTTGTCAAATAAACAAAAAAATATAAAATAAACAATTATATTAATTAAAAAAATAATATATGATTTTAATATAAAAACTTTTTCAACACAAAACTCTAAAGAACTCAAAGGACCTTAAATACAAATAGAACAAATTCTTTAAACTAAATATAGAAAAAATTAAAAAGAGAAAACAAAAAAAATAGGTTAAAGCTTAAAAGAAAACATGAACGTTCACGCTCAAAGCCTGAAAACGAATAGTAAACACCGAGAAAAAACAAAACAAACAACTCATAAAAAAATATACCAAATATAATCAAATTACACCACAGAAGAAACATAAATATTATTCAGTCTAGCCTCTCAGAGCATGAGGAAAACGAAAATGACTTAAACAACATAAAGTAATTAAGATGCATATATAATTTAATTGTTGAAGTGAATAAAAATACCTATAACAGCTTATGCGATATAATACAAACGGAACCGAAAATATTGATAATGGACAACAAGGTCATGACAAAACGAATGCACGAACGCTCATCGGTCTCAACCACAGGTTAGGTCAAAGACTGCCAGGAAGTAGCGATGCCTGCGGATGGCGCAAAGGCAATTGACGAACTTTTTACGTGTCTTTAAAAAACAAAAAAAAAAATAAAATATAATATGAATAATAAATAATATATAATGAAATAATATTAATAAATATAATAAATAAAATATAATATTTTGAGACAAATATATATAAAATATAAATATAAAAAACCCCCTTCTAAAGAATAATAATATACACTACATACATCACAAAAATAATAAATAATTAATATAATAATAATAATTAATAATAATAATATAATTACACAATAATCATACAATAACACATAAAATAAATAATAAGATAAGAGACTTTATGGAAAAAGTGATGCACCAGGTAACACACGGTATCAATATTTAAGAAAAGCCCCTACAGAAAAGTTTACAATATAAAACAGATTAAAAATGAACAGAAAGTAAAGAAAGGAGTTAAATGAACAGTAAAGAGAGAAGAAAGAAGAAAGGAGAAGATGAACAAGGAGGAAGAATAGAAGAAGAAGAAGAAGAAGAAAGAAAGAGAAAGAAGAAGAAAAAAAGTAAAAGAATGAAAGTAAGTAAGAAGAAAAAAAAAGAAGAATAAGAAAGGAAGAAGAAGAAGAAGAAGAAAGGAAGAAGAAAAGGAAGTAAAAAGGAAGAAGAGAAGGAAAGAAGAAAGAAAGAAAAAAGAAAAAAAGGAAAAAATACTCTTTTCATCTACAAAATTAATAAAAATAATAATATATTTCCTAAATTTTGATGGACTAGTGAAATGATAGTCAATCTTTACTAATAAAAGAGATATATAAAAATAAATATATAACCATATACTAAATACTAAAATAAATATACCGATCAAACACTTACTGACATAATAATATATAACTAACAATAACTCAAACAACCCCATAAACATATAATATATCTCCTCATCCCCGTATTATACTAACTAAGATTATAGAAGTTCCCGACACCCCATTCGTTTTACACATAAAAGAAGCACTCCCGTTTACTCCTATTAAGAGAAGATCACATCATTATGATGCAAACCCGCGGCACTGCAAATACGTGCTAGGAAACCAGATGCAATAGCGTGAGGCGGCAGGTAGCGTTAAACCGAGTAGCAGAAGGAAACAGACAAGATAAGGTGCTAGAAACGATGAGGATGAAAACCCGAAAGATCAAAACCTAATTAAAAGATTCCATCAAAACGCGTCACATACAAAACCATGGACATTACACCCGTATGCAAAAACAAGACAGAGGCATATATATACAAGATAGAATCTGGACAAACCTATATATAGAAACCTATATAGGTCACCTGTGTATACATCTGAACAAACCTACCATAACTATCAAAATAATATATATAACAAAAAATAAAAAAAAAAAAAACCATAACATATTAATATACTATACAAAATTATATATATATAAAAATATATTAAATAGAAAATCATATATATAAATATATATAATAATAAATAATAAAATAATAAATTAAGTAATAATAATATATATATATATATAATATAATATATAATAAATATAATAATATAGATAATAGTAAATAATATAATAATCGTATAAGTATATAAAAAGATATATAGAATAATATATGACAGTGTTGTGCTCTAGACTGTATCAGTGAGGTACATGTAAGAATTTGTTCTTAACCATGCAAGGGGCATGAAAATACTAGAGACATTAAATTATAATAATTATACATTGGTTATCATTTAGTCAAAATTATAATTATTAATTAATTTAAAACTTTTAACAGGGAACCTTAGGTATCTATGTCAGGTTAGGCATTTGTATACTGATAGTATTATTTAATTATTTCAATTCTTTTTTAGTAGATCATAATGAATACGACAATTTTGGCTAAATTTTCTTGATGGTTAAGGCATATTTATTGTTAATAGATTAAATCCATTTGACATCTATGGAACTAGAAATTATCCTATTTTGAAATTGACCCAGCAGAAAATGCAATCATAGCAATAATAGAAATCTCTACAAACAATCTCTAACAGCACACCTCTGACTCGAAGCCCATCATCGTAACTATTAGGTTCTAAAAGTTTATAATAAAACCTCTTAAAACATAAACAGACACACAGAGCCAAAAAATGCCCAAACACTCCACCATTCAGTAAAAAGATAAATAGTATAAAAAATACTCATAACCATTATTAACAACAAAAAAATGACGTTTAATCCTCCATGTTTCCCTTAATTTTTTTTCATTAATTACAAATTGGATTAATTTTTTCTTACTATTTTCTTTTTCTAAAAACATTTCCTGCCGTGAGCTCAGACGGATAAGTTCGACTGGAGACAAGAGCACTTCAATATCAACAGCCAGCGGAAACACGATTCCTCTCGAATAGGATAATAATAGGTGAGTGTCAACTCTACACTAAGACGAAGTCTATCACCACCTCAGCTATACCATATACATAGGCGATATATGTCCCTGAGCGCATCCAAG
>JABUQX010044155.1:40000-58080 GCA_015478945.1 Trachelipus rathkii | reverse complement strand
AGGGAGCAGAATTGATATGAGTTGAGAATGAAGGGTCAAGTCATCGACACATATGAGAGTGGATAGAGTTAGATGCAGGTGGAAAAGATCATTGATGAAAAGCAGGAATAAAGTAGAGATAATACAAACCTCCTGAGGAACACCACTATTGACAGAAAAAGAAGTCTCCCATCAACAACAGCCGACATTGAGCGATTTGAAAGAAAGCTAGACATAAGTAAGTAAAGAGAAGAAGGGAAACCCAAAGGAGGGGAGTTGGAGAGCAGTGACGCGGTCACTCATACCCGGGTCAAATGCTTTGAATATGTCAGAGCGCCACCACACAAGTCTTCCCTCGTAGTTCCTAAGGGCGAAAACCATAAATCTGTTAAATAGAAAGTATATTGCCAGTAGATCTCAAGCACCGAAAGCCGTACTGGTAATCAGAAAAAGAAGGGAAAGAGATTCCAGATGATCTAAGAGATGAGAGTTGAGAAGGGTTTCAAAGATCTTAGAAAGAATACAAGTGGGAGAGCTATAGGGCGATAGTTAAAGGGATCAGAACAGCATCATTTTTCGGAATAGGTTGACATGGCGCGCTTCCAACACTGAGGGAAAGTGCTAGGTATTGAGGCATAGAGAATATAGTTGAACGAGGTGGGGTCAGCACTGGCACACTTCCTCCAAACTCGGAGAGGAATGCCATCCGCCACCCGCCCTTCCTAACGTTCATAGATTTCCGGAGCTCATGCACCCGATCAAATGAAATGACAGGTAAAGGCATAGGACACCTGAGAGGAGAAGGAGGAGGGAAGAGGAATACCAGAATCGTCCAGGGTTGAATTAGAGGAGAATATAGGAGCCAAAGAGATGATTGGCCTTTTCAGTTATATTAACAACAGAATCTTCAGAGCGAATAAGAGGAGGGAAAGGATGATTTAAGGTGAAGTTGTTAGAGATGTATTTGGCAAGAGGCCAGAGATTTGTCAGTAGGAGAAACAAGGAGGTCAGTGCATTTTCGTTTAATGAAAGTCCGCTGTGCGTCGAAGAGTATCCCTGCAATGATTTCTAGCTGAATGAAAATTGGCAAGAGTGATAGGAGAACGTGAATAATTTTTTCACACCCGATAAGTATTGTCTCTACCTGAATGGACAGGGAACAAGCACGATCGAACTATGGATTTTGAGGAGAAAAAAAGATTTAGTCCAAGAAGGAATGAACCTGCTCATCCCATTAACAATTACAGAAGTTCCCACTTTATCGGCAAAAAGTCTTAAGAGTCAAAGCAGTCACCACTATAGTTACGTAGAAGTAACGTTAATGCTCCCCCAATCGCTCGAAATGATCAAAAAGCAGAAAATCAAAAATAGGGTTGGGTGATGGATGTTGAGAGAAACTATTAAAATTAAGTGATATAAGGTTGTGGTCAGATTTACCGATAGGAGCGAAGGTGGTGTATTTATAGAGCGAAACGACTAGTGGTGAAACATAGGTCGTGTGTTCAAGAATCGGTTGGGATCATCCGGGTAGGTTATTTAATCAGTTGCTCCAGATCGTTAAGAATACTGAATGATTCGGGCTTCCTCCCAACTAAATCAGTACGAGGAACCCAACAATTCAGTTTTGTGTACATTGAAATCCCCTAAATAGAGGACCTCAGTATTTGAATGAGAAGATATAACAGTCTCGTGAGAAGTAGTAAGGTAATCAAAAAAAGGCATGAAAATCTATTCTGTTAGGCGAACAGTAGCAGAAGCATAAGAATATTGTAGTAGAAGGAAGAAAGATTTTAAGCCCCAGAACATCGGTTAGGAGATTCGAGATTCGAGACGTGTTATAGGAATGTTTATATTTTCATAAAGGCACATACTCCACCCTTCAACGGAAATTATAAAATAAGTTATGGTGATATATTAAACGAGTTGAAGGATGAATTCTTGAATCTGGGTCTCAGACAAGAAAGCATAAAATTAGGTTTAGAGTTAGAGAGTTAGTATTCCATGGATGCAGAGTTAGAGTGCAAGCCATTGATGTTGGTAAAGTCAAAAGAAAGCCACGCCTGTGCAAATCTGTGCAAAAACCAAAGGAGAAATGAGGAAAATTTATTCGTTCGCTAAAACCTAAATTTTAAAACGATAAAACTCTATTTACAGCAAATATCTAAAATATGAATAATCCAGAAAGTTTAAAACACTCACGCACTCACGAAATTGCGTACCAAAAAAAATACTATTGATCAACTAAAAAAGTAGATAAATCTGTATAAATTATAATAATGGCTGTCCAAATAGGTAAATTTTGCGCTAAAGACCAAGTTGGAGAAACGCTAAAAATCTAAGTTAAAAAGGAAATCGAGGAAAAAAAAAACATAGTACTAGCTATCTATATCGAACTAGATTTATTATTGAATCTAAAAGTTTCTCATAATTTTTCACCCAAAAAGTAAGAAGTATCGGCTAAGTATCGGCCATTTTAACCGATACCGATACCATCAAAAATGGCCGATACTACCGATACCGATACCGATACTATCGGTACATCCCTAATATATATATTACTCCTCAATATTTTCAATGATTGAAAATTTGGCAAATCTCAAAAGTCACCATTATATTTCTAAAATTCAATCGAAATTTTGAAAGAAAAGAAAGAAAAACTTTCTGAAAATGAATGCATAATCTTGGCTGATTTTGCCGAGAACTACACGTATTTAGTCCAAGACGAATTTCAAGGGTATCATTGGGTCAATGACCAAGCTACTTTGCACCCATTTGTTCTATATTTTAGAGATGAAAATAGTAAATTAAGAAGTCACTCTCTTTGTGCTTTAAGTAACTACTTAGAGCACAACACATCAGTTGTTCACGTCTTCCAAACATATGTAGTAAAATATATTAAACATAATTTGCCTAAAGTTGAAAAGCTAGTATATTTTTCAGATGGAAGTGGTAGCCAGTATAAGAATAAAAAAAAATTTTGTTAACATTTGCCATCACCAAAAAGATTTCGCATTAAAAGCTGAATGGCATTTCTTTGCATCTTGCCATGGGAAAAATGCCTGTGATGGGGTTGGAGGAACAACAAAGCGCGAATTAAGCAAAGTCAGCTTACAAAGAACAACAACACACCAAATTCTTATTGACCAAATATATTCATTCTGCAAAGAGAAAATAAGAGGAATAACTTATTTTCTCGTAAAAGAAGAAGAAATTCATGAACACATTGAAAGACTTAAAATGAGATATGAAAATTGTTTGAGAATTAAGGGAACAAGAAACTTTCAAAAATTCTTTCCACTTTCAGAGAACATAATTAGGTGCTATCCAACCTCAAAAACTGACGTTTACGAAGACCACTGTGTCAGCAAAATTGTTTCATTAAGTGTAGAGATAAATGACACAGTAGCTTGCGTATATGATGACATGGTGGATTGGAAAGGTAAAAGAAATAAGTGTGGAGAACGATGATGTTTACATATATTTTTATCATCCTTCCGGACCCAGAACTTCATTTAAGATGTCAGATTGCGATCGGGTATGGATCCCAATGAAAAATATTTTACGAAAACTTTCTGGGTTTGAAATAAAAATGTCATTAACAGGCAGAAATTACATCTCAAACAAAGTTTCCGAAGAAATCTCTCTTCTTCTGAACAATCACAGATACAACAGCAAAGTAAATATATATATATATATATATATATATATATAAGAGCAGCAGCAGCAAAAGCAGTATAGCAGTGTTATATATATATATTATATATATATATATTGTTATATATATATATATATATATATATATATATATATTTTTATATATATATATATATTATATATATATATATATATATATATATATATATATATAATAACTGCATATAACCTTATTTACAAATAAATTTGATAAAAAGAAATAAATTATATTGGAACATGATAAATTTATATATATATATATATATATATATATATATATATATATTACATATTATTATATATATATTATATATATATATATATATATATATTATATATATATATATATATATATATATATATATATATATATATATATATATATATATATAAAGAGTTAAGGTATATATATATATATATATATATAGCTATATATAAGTATATATATATATAAGTTGTTATACATTGCAAAGAGTTAGAAGAAGATATATATATATATATATATATATATATATATATATATATATATATATATATATATATATATATATAAATTTTTTTAAAAGTTATTTAGTTAATTTTGTCATTTACAGTAGATATAATGGTACATTCTTATGTATATTAACCTTAAAATTAAATTTTTTTAACATTGTCTCCTTCCATCTTTCATTTTTGTTTATGTATTATGGCGGGCACGTAATGAGAATATCATAACCCGACCCCTTAAGTTTTTTCTGGCTTCTCCCTATGGCTGTATTTCTTTAAAACAAGCAAATACCAAAGTCAATATTATTGCAGGTGAAGGAACATCTATGGTAGTTGTATAATGTGTGAAAATTTCAGATTTTTAGCACTTACCCCATCAGAGATATTAAGGTTCAAAGTTACCAATTCCGAAAAATTGATTTTTGGACACCCTGTAAATTTTTAAAAAAATATTTACCAAACTTCAAATAAGATTTAAGTTAAACCCTACTTTAGTATGTATCATCACACAAAATTTTATATCGTTAAATTATTTCCTTCTTTTAATAATACACCCACGAAAATGGAAATTTCCTCGATTTTTAACACAATTTTTCGGATTCATTTTCATGGTGAAATATTGCCTTTCCCAAAAACAGGAAAGCCAAATGTACCTTAAAGTATCCCTAACAAATCACTCTATATGAAATTTGGTATAAGAATTACCAATATGGAGATATGACTTAAAATGTTACCTCTATTAAGTGATAAATTTTGCTCCACCTGGTCAAACATTTTGGCTCACCCTGTTACAACCAGAGTAAATTTACAAAAACGAATGGTGATTTTGAACTTTCCAGGGATAACATTAATGCCATGCAAAATATAAAAGATTTCAAAAATTATCGAGCGGCCAACTTCCATTATTTTGGTACGCAAAAAGGATATTCCATATATATATATATAGCAGCAGTGAGCAGCATATATATATATATATATATATATATATATATATATATATATATATATATATATATATATATAGATATACAGGGTATATGTTATAAGTATATATATATATATATATATATTATATATATATATATATACAGTATATATATATATCGTATATATAAATATATAAATATATATATGTTATATATATATATATATATATATATATATATATGTTAATATATATATATATATATGTATATATATATATATATATATATATATATATATATATATATCACCAGCAAATCAAAAAAAAATCTCTTTGCCCATTATATAATGAAAATGGCTACTTACACAAAATATATTTCTCTGTTGTATACGATAATCCAAATTGCTATTTGGAGCTTTAAGCCACATCCATTTTGAGGCAATCCATCCACGCTTTCTGCAGAATTTGTAAAATGCTCTCTCCTTTCTGTATATATATATATATATATATATATAGGGATGTGCCGATATAGATATATATATATATATATATATATATATATATATATAGTATATATATATGAAGATATATATTAGTATATATATATATATATATATATATATATATATATATATATATATATATATATATATATATTTATATATATATATATATATATATATATATATATATATATATATATATATATATATATATATATATAGTGAATAGTTCACTTTATTTTGTATATATATATATATATATATATATATATATATATATATATATATATATATATATATATATATATATATATATATATTAGATAAAATAATATTGTTGGAAGGTAGTTAATCTTCTATCCTTTTCCCCTTTGCATGAGGTGATGGAACTAAAAGTTCGGTCATCCATTTAGGGAAAAATAAAGAAAACTTACACTTGTCAACAAAAAAAAGGGGAAATTTTTCCTGAATGGACTTTTGTAGCAGATATATAGTAATTCGAGTGTGCTGATTCCATATATATTCTGGGATTTGCTGTATCACATCCCGTTTCGTGCAATCATGGATTCCTATTTTTGCATATTCCCTAGGAATGAAAATTCATGTGCGCACTACGAAGGGGTTGTATAGACGTTACCTTCCGCATGTCTACAGTAGCAGCAAGTTTACTCGCGGTCGATATTCGGGAAGCATGGGGTAACTTTAGTACGTTCTACATGTATGGATGTTAATGACCTGGATGATGTCTATCATCCATCTGAAATACAGTCTGATGTTCCGTCATTGTTCACCCAGGTGAACTGAACGCATCTATACGATCTTGTATGAGAGTTGTATTTGCCGAAGTTGTCCTGAGCTGTTGGCTTCGAGGTTGCATGAAAAATGACCACTGGACCATGGCACAAGAGTAACATTTTATCGTAACAGAGAAGCAGAGCTTCCGCGGAGGCTCTTCCAGTCAGATGGTAACCTTGTGTATTGCAGTAAGTTGCAGGCCTACTACTCGCTATAGGACTCCCAGCATACGATGCTGAGTGGCCACTGTTTATTGACACTTCCAAGAGAAGTTTAAAGTGTGTGTTGTTACAAAAACAGCAACAGGTATGCTTCGGTTCCAGTAGGTACTCGGTAGGGATGAGAGAGGAGTATGCAAAATCAAGACAGTTTGGAGAGGTTACAACAATATCAGGTACATGAATGGTAAATTTGCGTAGACCTCAAAATGGTAAACATTTTGCTCGGTCAGCAGGCAGGTTTCACCAAATATCCCTGCTTCCTGTGCTATTGGGACAGCCGGGCTGCAAAGGATCACTGGACCAAAAGAGAATGGCCAGGGAAACCTTGACGCCAGGTGACAGGAACATCGAACGTGAACCACTTGTACAGAGAGAAAACATCATCTTACCTCCACTACACATAAAACTTGGTTTGATGAAACAATTTGTGAAGGCCCTGGACCATGATGGTGAATGCTTCCGCTATATATGCTCAACGCTTCCTGGTCTGAGTGATGAGAAGAAAAAAACTGTGATATTTGAAGGCCCACAAATGCGACACTCCTCCGTGATGCTGCCTTTGCCAGCAACAATGACTGTGTTAGAGGCAAGAGCGTGGAATGCTTTTTTAGATGTAGCACCCAGAATTTTCTGGGGAACAGGAAAAAGCTGAGAACCACTAACATTGTACAGGAACTGCTAGAGAGTTTCATCCTCATGGATGTAGAATGAGTATAAAGTTGTACTACTTACATTCTCACCTAAGAAAATTTCCGGATAACTTAGGCGATGTTAGTGATGAGCAGGGTGTGAACGCCTCCATCAAGATCTAAAGTTCATGGAAGGACGTTACCAGGGCAAGTGGGATATCAATATGATGGTCAACTATTGTTGGAGCTTGATGAGGATATCAGACGCTATGCACAGTAGATCGTTTACGAAGAGAAAGTTACTACCATTGTAGGTATGTTTACATTAACTAAACCCATTCTTCTATTACATTGATTGTTGTCCCAATATTACTCTTTTTATTCATAGTTGTATATTATATGTTTAACATATATCTTTTATCAAAGACATGTATTATATCATTGCGATTTGTTTCTCCTTTCATATATCCAATATATATATATATAGCAGTGGTGGTAGAGTATATATATATATATATATATATATATATATATATATATATATATATATATATATATTATATATATATATATATATATATATATATATATATATATATATAGCTATATATCATTATTTTTGACTAAGCCATATTGAGCGGTAAAAATCACAATTTTTTACAAATCTGTGATACACACAATATCTCACAAAATGCGATGTGATATGCAAAAACCGACTACATTTTTGGAATCAGCACATTAATAATCAATGCAAAACCCCGTCCAAGAAATTTCATATTTACCAGTGTTATAACAGCACAAAACAAAAAAATAAATAACTATTTCTTACCTATAGCAAACCATTCACATATTAAAAATAATTAAATGAAAATTGAAAGTTTCGTAGTTAAAGATATTAAACTAAACTTCATTTGAATAAGCTCTAAGGTTAAAATGACAGAACATTAGCAGTTCCATTTTCAGGGATAACCTATTTCTTGTAACTTAACCTTCTTCTGTTCTAAATATTCTTTCACTTTCGACTGATGACGGTGGAGCTGAAAGTATTTTATTGCTAGTTTTTTTCAAATTCATAAAACTATTTCCAGTGTTTTTCCACCAATTGAAGGAATATCATTGTCTTAACTGGTCAAAGTAGGTAAACTTATATATTTGTTTATTTCTTTTGATGTAATTCCGTATGTAGCCTTTTACTTTCATGTACAATAATCACATCGCCAGAAGAATGGGACTTTCTTTTTTTCACTCACCTCTTCTGTATGACGATTTTGATGCCACAATTTCTTTAAAAGAATATTAAAGAAGTGAAATGGAACCTTCAGCTTCCCTTTCCCCACAACGTGAATCATCGTCTCGGCAGAAGAGTCAGGAGCTAAATTTTCATGCATTTTTCCATGCCTCAATCCACTTTATTGATTCATTTGATTCATGTTGAAAAATTAGCTTGAATCGCAGATCTAAGAAAGTAGCTATACACAAAGATTTATCACATAGAAACTTAGAGTCTTTTTTTCTACTGATTTCTTAAGCTCTTCAACGAGTATAATTATTCCACTGAAGCTTTTTGCTTCTTTAATAGCCTTATTTAAAAATAGATTTATTGCTAAAATGGAAGGGATCACTTGGCCACTGTTACTTCACATTTAATGCTTGTTTTAGTGATGTTGTCAAATGGCTCCAGTAAATGGAATTTTGCCATTGAAAATCAGTCAACATTTTCTCTGATTGCATTCAGCAGCGTATATGGATAGGAAAATTTTGTTCAAACAATCTTTAAGCATATCATAAGTTCTGTTCCAGCGCGTAGAAACGTCTTTTAATTTATGCCGTTTGACATTCAGCTGCATCTGTAAAGCTTTAAGCTTGCAGCTGCCGTTGTTGAATGGTGAAAATGAGAGGATTTGTTTTGCAAGTAAATAAAATATCTTTAACAGACTTCTTACATAATATTGAATCGTGAATGCATAGTTGCAACATATGAATAAAACATGAAATTGATAGCAAAGCCACTCTCCCTTATACCAGCTACCATGTTTGGTCCATTATCCCGTATCACTAAATCAATTCTATTTTTTAGAATATTGAAATGTCAAAGGCCCTTATAGGATCTGACAAATGTTAAAGATTTTCGCCATATTGGCTACAAAATTTGGCTATATTTTTATTTTTTTGGAAAATAAGTTTCTAAAATTTCAAT
Source organism: Trachelipus rathkii (assembly GCA_015478945.1). Taxonomy (NCBI): domain Eukaryota; kingdom Metazoa; phylum Arthropoda; class Malacostraca; order Isopoda; family Trachelipodidae; genus Trachelipus; species Trachelipus rathkii. The sequence continues at coordinate 48,652 of JABUQX010044155.1, read as the reverse complement.
TTTGAATTGAAATAACTTTCCATTATGTTGACGTAATTTATTATTTATAAAGCCCAATATTCGCCCAATAGTTTCGGCAAAGTCGAATATCAATATTCGTATTTTGGGTCAATAGGCCGAACACCGAATACTTACCGTAATATTCGGCATTGATATCCCTAATATATATATATATATATATATATATATATATATATTGTTTTTGGAAAAAATATATATATATATATATATATATATATATATATATATATATATATATATATATATATATATATATATATATATATATATATATGCCTAAATAGAATGTATAACCTTTATGCTCTCATTTAAGGTACTATTCGTACTACTCACTAGAAAACAATAAAAGAAAAGATGTTCTTTGGCTTTAAGCCAAGATAAAAAAAACATAGTTTAACCCAGTGGTTCCCAAAGTGTGTGCTCCGGCACCCTGGGATGCTGCAGTTTCCACACACAGGTGATGCGAAACATTAGAAAAATTTCAAAACTTTATTTCTATTTTCAATTTAATCTTCTAATAAAATAATAATTGATTTTTAAAAGAAAAAATAATTAGAACTTGACATAGGGTGCCTTCAGTAAACCTGAATTCAGCAAGGGTGTCGCGAATAGGAAAAGTTTGTAAAGAACTGGTTTACCCCAAACAACCAGGTCAAGTTGACTAATGAAAATCTTCTCACTAGTGGATTTTTTTTTTCAAATATGACTAAGTAGTACCCCAGAAGATAAATACTCAAATTTTTTTTTTCTTTTGTAGTTTTTCATTAACAGCCATTTGAAATATCCAAAACAAAGATTTTACACCTACTGCTAAGAACAAAATAATTGGTAAGGTAAAACTGAGATAGAAAGTTGGGGGAAAAACCATGTTGTAGCTTATATTAAAAGCTTTCATGATATAAAAAACAACTAATTTAGGACAATATTAAATTTTTGGCCTTGAATTTCTTAGAAAGTAATACTTTAAAAATGTTGAGGAATAAAAAAATCAAAATTGCATATAGGTATATATTAGCATCATTTGTTTAAAGTTTCATTATAGGTTTCTCTCTCTCATTATATATAAAATGACCTACCCAAAGTATAAAAATAACCACCCAGTTGAAATCAGTGTGAATAAATTTTTTATTATTATTTTGAACTGTAAAACATATAAGGTTAACAGTAGCCTAGGCAAAAATTTAAATTATTTTGGAATTTGGGATTATTCATAATTTAATAAATAATTTACATTTGTAAATTTGGGATTATTCAGTCTCCATAAAATTAACTATTGTTGAAATTTGAGATGGTGAGGTTAAAACCTTGTGTTGTTTTAATGCGGAATGACCCACAACACTTTAATAAAATACAAATAAAGAATAGAAAAAATCCATCCCCCATGGCTACTCCAAACAATTCAACCCCAACTTCTCACCTGAAACAGACACCCTAATAAAACAAAAACTACTTCAGACAAAATATACAACAATATCCAGACCAAATAAATCCAATCACAGACCTTAACAATAGAATAAATACCCTATTCAACTCAAATCAGAAATGTCAACTTACACCCAAAACACACAATCAAGGCCAACTAACACAAAAATATTATACACACAAAAATCCATACATCACATACTCAAACCACCCCCAACCCACGAAGCTATATGTAAGCAAAACAATAAAATCCCCAGCCCAAAAACATGTAACATTAATGCATGTCACTCTCTATTCAAAAATCAGTCATAAACTCACAATTCCATAATAGACAAAATTAAATGATTCAACTACCACACTCCTAACTGATATAACACAACACGTCCTTACTGGTGGTTTAACCAAATTACATCCACCTTCATGCACCTCCTGGTAACAACAGACATTAACAAAGATTTTGACACAGTCCTCCAACACATTTTAATAGACAAAGTGCTAATAAAAATATAACCATCAAAGACAAAAAAAATAATAACAAATTTCCTAATCCATTCACACAGTTAAATCTATACAAGGACACCATTGATCTCAAAACATACAGATTATATGGCAAATGGAGTCCCACAGGGCTCATTCTTTCACCCACACTCTTAACCCTTTATGCAGAAATCTCCCAAAACTGGAACATCCCCTTCAAAAATTAATAGCTATGACTATCTAACAATGGCACCGCTCAAAACCTTTCTATTAATACAGCATGTAGGGAACTACAACACTATATAAACCAACTAGAACAGTGGCTAAGAACAAACAGAATGACTGCATCACCCCAAAAATGCTCTATCACATTACTTATCCCAGATAGAAGAGCATCAACTAATCACCGCAAGTTTATCCCCCAAATAACAAGACTCCCTAATAAAACCTACCATCCGTTTGACTTTTGGATACACATACATTATCTACCTCATATCAATATTATTCAATAATATTACATCTAGAGTAACAAATAAACACACTGAGCATTAACAGGAAAAATTCCGGGCCAACAAAAGAGACGCCTGCTGGCCAGTATAGCAGACAACTCCTCCATCCCATTTTAAACTACATCACCTGCCTGGGCTCCCGCAAGCAATATCGCAATCTAACCCTCAGAAATTAGATTGTTCAGAATAAGGCAAGCCCTTACAAACAAAATCTTCCTATAAAGGCCCATCTTGACATGAAAGACTTTTAATTTTATAGTAAATCTTTCTCAATAGATCACCCCCTGCATCAAAAGTTACAACAATCTCCTGTACCTAAAAGGAAAAAAAAAAATTACACCAGCATTATATTACTCTAACAAATACAACCCTTCTTCTCCTCCCCCACTACCACATACCTCCAGTATTAAGCATTCTACCTAATTAACTAAAAATGAATTCTTATCCAAATAACACCATACGCCAAGCATGTCTGCTTAAATATCCCATATAAAACAAACTCTAGATGCCAGACACAAGTATTGTATTGTTATATTCTGATCTGGGCACCCTCCCACCTTCCCTTAAGAAATACAAATTTAAAATTCATAATGCTCCCTCCCCCTACTGTCAAGATGTCCCTCCCAAACAAACGATGACACTAAACATCTCTTATTAGATTGCTCTGATTTCAGTAAAGATAACTTCATAACACTCGCTTTAATAGATCTCTGGGCCCGACCTGTACAATAGTGGCAAAATATCTTGAGGTCACTCACTTCTCATAGGAGGGAAGCAGGGTGCGGAGCAAAGTATATTTTAAATTATATATTATAAGAGTATAATGTCGAGAGAAAAAGCAAATATCTATATATATATATATATATATATATATATATATATATATATATATATATATATATATATATATATATATATATATATATATATATATATATATATATCGTCAAATGGGGGAAAACTGGTAAGTTTAGAAATGTGCTATATTTTCATAATGGCAATCTTTATAAAATTGGGGAAAGGTTTTTTTGGTAGATAAAAGACTATATTTTAATATTATTTCAAAATTAAATCCAATAAATTACAACTATAGTTCAAAAAAAAATTAAAAAAAAAAATTGCAAAAAAAAGTTAAGGTCTGCACAATCTCCAAGACTGAAGAGATCATCATTTCGCATTAACAGCATATAAAAAGTTGTAAAATTAAGAGTTTCCATGTATGTAATTGTATTTAGTGATATTATTTTTTAAGTTATTAAGTAGATTCACTTTTGGGATAAAACTGGTAACTATATTTTCATGTATAAATAATTTTTTTTTTTTAGTTTTTAATAATATTTTCCCTTTATTGTATAAATACCTAGGTATGTATTATATTACCGTGTATTATATATATATTATATTGGGGTAATTATGTACATAAAAAAATAGGCACTTTACTAGCATTACTGAACATAATATTTTTGATAAAACTTTACATTAGTGTACACCGATATCTCGAGAACTACGATACTTACAAGAAAACCAATTACATTTTTTTTTTTTTTTTATAAAAGTTCACACCTCACGAACATAGCCCTATTCAAGGAGGGGAACTTCTTGGTAATTTCTACCTAGGATCCGAACTAGGATTCGAACCCGCGCCGTTGCCATGCGACTCCGTCGCTCTACCGTTTGTGCCATGGTAGCGGCATATTTGGAATCAGCGTATAAAGCTTATTACTGGAATGTTGTTATTTTTTTTACAACATACCGCGAATAATCTTTATACGCTGATTCTAAATATGCAATTGGTTTTCTTGTAAGTATCGTAGTTCTCGAGATATCGGCGTAGAATAATGTAAAGTTTTATCAAAAAATATTATGTTCAGTAATGCTAGTAAAGTTTAAGTTCTACTTGTCTTTTTCTACCCAAATTTATTTTTTAACACGTTTAATACTTGTATTACATATTTTTATTAATTGAATTAGTAAGTCAAAAACATACGAGAAATAAAAATTAAATTACATTTTAAACCAACGCACCTACCAGTTATATTTTTTTTCACACTAGCATTTTTCAAAAAATTACTAAAAATATTTATTTTCACATTTTTAATATTTTCTTTATTCTATAACATTTAAGAAGGTTTAAATTTGAGAAAAAAACATTTAAATATGGGTGTAACTTGAAATTTCAATTTTTCATGACAACAAAAAAAAATCCTAATTTTTACCAGTTTTCCCCATTTGATGGTGTATATATATATATATATATATATATATATATATATATATATATATATATATATATATATATATATATATATATTGTATATATATATATATATATATATATATATATATATATATATATATATATATATATATATATATATATATATATATATATATATATATATATATAAAAGATACGTACATTGGTTTGTAGTCTGTATTAGTATCACTAAAAATTTCAGGCTCATCACAACTTTCACCTCCTGAGGAAGATTCAGTGGCATCAGAATCATGAGACACATGGGAAAGAACAGCACCCTTCATTTCTGACGCAACAGTGTCCAATTCCGCTGCTAGAGGCGTGGGATATTAGATATTTCTTCTGGAATGCACATTGCTTTTTAGCTCTATCATCTGTCTTTGCAAATTATTAGAAGCTTCCATACACGTCGCACAAGTAGCCAAGATCTGAAGTTGACATTGATTTCATAGATTCTTTTGTGAAGCATTTAATCCAATAGGTTCCTACATTTTCTTCAGCCTCGCACTTTTCTCGTTTGTAATGCTCATCTTCCAGTAATGTACCTACATGCTTTGTCACATAATTAATTTGACTAGAGATGGTTATGCCAAGCCCCCTTGCTGTTACACGGCGCAAGCGTCGTAAAAGAAAATGCTCGTCGCCAAGGTGTTTTCTGGGCTGTCGCTCACCAAGTCGATTAAGGGTGAGGTAGCAAGATTTTCAGGAGTTTGATTCCGAGTCTGAGCATTTTGTGAGCTATTTGAACTCTGTGGTTCCACTTCGCAGTAGCCGCATCAAGAAGTTCAGGATTGCTAGCCAATCGTTGAGTGTATCTTATATAATTTCATTGACATCATCAAAATCTCTACCGACTAAAGCTAACAACCTCTCTGATTTCCTAAGACTGTATTTGAATCCTCATGACTAATAGTCACAGCCCTGCAGCCTTGTACCTTCAATAAGGCTTCTGAGGCTGTTTCAAAATTAGCTACATGCGGTTGGAATCCCATATTTGAATTTGTTGAAGCTGTTATTCTTGGAGATAGTATGAGTGTTACCACAATTGCTGATTGGCAATGGTGATCAAGCTTATCCATGTTAAGTTCAGCGCAGGAAGAATTGCGTGGGCTAGCCCCTCAGCCCACCTTGCACAGGCTGGGGCCGACCTGGTGAAACACAGTCACCGTTGGAGGTTAATTCTCCTCAGACTCACAAAACTCCTTTGAATCTTTAGGGTTTTTTATCTTCTTTATTACTTTCAAATTGTCATATGGAAGGGGTGGCACTGCGCCAGTATTCGCGGTGTGACAAGTGGTGTCGGCCAAATTGGGTGGTTCTGTCTGAGTGGTACAAATAAGACGTGCTGGGCAGGACGCCTCAACCGCCAGGGCTCCACCCACGAATTCTAATGGCCAACCCCCCCTTTTTTACTTTATTATTAAACAACCAGAGAGGTTATGGGGAAAAATAAGAATGGTTTCAAGTTTGTATATTGTGTAGAATAAATACTCCACTCTAGTAAATGCATATTAAAACAATGAAGAAAATCCTTTTTCTGTCATGATTCCTAGTCTTTGTGCCAACAAACCTGAAATGAAAAAATATAAGCATTTAAAATAGTGGTAACTTAAAATAATTAAAAACATTCTCAAATATTATAAATTTACCAAAATATAGTTTTCTAAAGAACAAACGATTACTGATGCTAATGTTTGAATGTTATAAATTTACCACTATATAGATTTCTAAAGAACAGATTACCAAGATCACTGTTACTAGTGTTTCTACTCCAGAAAAATTATAAATGAAAGAAAAGTAGGGTCTATTTGAAGATGGAGATTTAAAAAACTAAGAATATTCCTATTTTCATGGATAAATTCTTATGTTAATGATTTTTATTTCTTTTTCAGACAGCAGTTATAAAGATAAATAAATTGTTATAATAGTGAATGTGATTTAAGAGACTTTTACCACTACATTTCTTATGAAAATAAGGATAAACCAGTCCTCCTATATTATATTATATGCAAAAAGTGTGTGATTAAGAAAATATTGAGAAATGCACAACAATAAATCCAAATTACTATACAGATTAAGGTGGGGATGGCCAAATATTTTACAAACTGGATTTGTAAAATCCCCCCAAAAAAAACAAACAAACATTGCTATACATAAATTATGCATAACTTAAGTGATATTCATGGTGGAAACACCCAATATAATAATAAATCATGACAGATTTTTTCCCTTTTTATTTTGTTTTGGAAGTGGGGGGTGGGGGGAAGATCAAAAGAAATATTCATAAACAAACAAAATTTTAGTAATACAAGAAATAATGTTATGATACTAGAAAAATTTAAATTTAATTATATATATATATATATATATATGAGTTAACCACAGTTAGTATATATATATATATATATATATATATATATATATATATATATATATATATATATATATATATATATATATATATATATATATATATATATATATATATATATAATGTATATATATATATATATATATATATATATATATGTTATGCTATATACATATATTATATATATGTTATTATTATTATTATATATATATATATATATATATTATATATATTATATATATATATTATATATATATAAATATATAATATTATAAATATATATATATATATATATATATTATATATTATATATATATTATGTTATATTATATTATTACATACATATACATTATTATTATTAGTTATATAAATATATATTATTATATATTACATATATACATATATATATATTATATTATATTATTATTATATTATATATATATATACATATTATTACATATATATATACGTATATATATATATAGTATATATATATATATATATATATATATATATATATATATATATATATATATATATATATATATATATATATATATATATATATATATATATATATATATATATATATATATATGAATTAAATATATTATATAAATTTATTTCAGTGTAACAAAGTTTATAAATCATTTGCCAAAATTAGTTATTATAGTGATGCACCAGATGTCCAGAGTTCCTGTTTTTTTAAAGGTCTCTGGCTCTGGTCTTCTCCAGTTGGAGAATCATTTTAAAAAAAAAGTGTTAGTAAGTTTTTCATAAAATAATTATATTATTGAACTAATGATGAAACAAACATTTAATGAAAGATATTTATTTATAAGAACTTGTTCATATAAAATTTAAAGAATTAAAATATGTTTTTGTTTTAGTAATAATATTAAGCAAATAGAACTATTAATAATACATATTAATATAATTATATGACACCATTTACTGACAGGTAACTTATCTGGAAACCAAAATGACTATTTATATATCTTTCAGAAAGCTTTGATGTGCTGATTAACCCGATTTTGAAAATGTAATACAGAAATGGAAAAAAAAATTGAAAAAAAATTTATAATCACACAGAAGGAATTTTTTACATTTCCTTTAAAATTTTTATTAAATTCTGATAGTAGAATAATTGTTCAAAATATAAGAGATTTTAAAAAAAAACTATATATTTTAGTGATGCACTGGTGGTATCAGTCCATTTTTGATGTATTGGTAACTGCAATTCTGTGAGTAGTAGTAGTACGGGTAAAATTTTACAGATACCTTCAAACAAATGACGTCTTTAAATTGATATATATATATATATATATATATATATATATATATATATATAAAGATAAAAAAAAATATATATATATATATATATATATATATATATATATATATATATATATATATATATATATATATATATATATATATATATATATATATATATATATAATATACGTAACTACTTATCGCTTCCTTTTCTTTTTAATCAAACTAACTACCTGATTATTTGGCCGAATAATCACTTCGCTATTCGGCCGAATAGTTATTTCAAAGTTCGGTCATCCATTTAGGGAAAAATAAAG
>JABUQX010044155.1:0-35000 GCA_015478945.1 Trachelipus rathkii | reverse complement strand
CTAGACCTTGTATAAGCCGAGAAAATGGGTGGTTTTTTGAGGTAAAAGGTGATGGTTTAAGGCGACATATATATATATATATATATATATATATATATATATATATATATATATATATATATATATATATATATATATATATATATATTTAGACTTTCGATGTTGGGTACCAATGTTATATTTTATTCATCATTTATGTTGACTGTACAATCAATTTATCTGAAATTTGGTGGTGATAGTTTCATAAATTATGGTAAAAATATGGTAATATTAAAATATTATAATAATATATATATATATTATAAAAATATTAAAATATATGGTAAAAATATGATATTTATAATGAATTAAGCTACCATGTTAATGTAATTTTTACCACCACAATTTATTCGCGTTTAAGTATTGTAATTACTAAATGGTAATTACCACTGCTTTTAACGTGTTTTAGCATTGTATTATTTACCACTATATATACGTACATTCAATTCTCAGAAATTTATAATAAAAAAAACACTGATGAAATTTATTCTCAAAATGTTACCAGTGCCTTCAGTGATAAAATATAAAAATCAGAGTAAATGTCAGGGCACAAAACTTGATAAATGCAATGTTGGAAATAAATATCGTCTGCTATTAAGAAAAAGAAAGTGGTGCTACGAATAAATGGGCAATATCTATTATAACTTTATAAGACAATCGAGAACTAAATATTGTCGATATTGAGAATCGATCGATTAATAGTAACCTCAATATCATTTATAATATTGATAAATTTTACATCAGAAATAAAAGAAACCTGTTTAAAACATGATCCTTTTGCAAAAAAAAAAAAAAAATTACAGTGTTTTGCTGTCCAGAGTACAAAGATAGCCAACGTGTAAAAATTTGTGTACTATAAATTTTGGCATTCCACTGAAACTCCACAATTTTTTTTTGGTAGTCCTCTTATTGCGGAATGATATGGGCATTCAAAAACTAACATATAATTCACCAACATTTTCAAATTATCATGATAATTCTCAATTTATTTAGGTATTCCACAATTGGGGGGAATGTTCTTTTCTAATTATACTTATATATATATATATATATATATATATATATATACTGTATACACATATATATCCATATATATATATATAACTCATATATATATATATATATATATATATGCTATATGCTATTCTGCTATATATATATATATATATTTCTTTTCTTCTTTTTCTTTCTTCACCTTCCTCTTTGCCCCAAGATTGGGGTAAGGTGCTGTACCAAGCATCGGAGAAGAAAAGCAGTAGGAGAACATGACAAACGTCAGAAAAGAAAGCCCAGCCTTACCGCCCCCTCTGTACCATTAATTGAGTGAGAGCTCGTCACAGACAGGAAATCCACTAGAGCATCATGGGACCGCGACGGACTCCCCTATGGTAAATCGTCAATGCAGGGTTATCTGGCCCAGGTGAGCCACTATACAAAACCTACGCCATTCTCTCCCTATCATGCACCTTTTATTCACCGCCTCTTAGCTGCATTTCTCTCCCTTCAGACATTCGTTCACCGACTCAATCACTACTCTTCGGTCTCCCAAATGGTGGAGTTCCAACACACTTTGCTGCCATCAAACCCAACCAGCTACTGTTAATGCTTTCCACATGACCAAAACCATCTCAACATACTTTCATTTATTCTCTCATTACCCCTTTCTCTTCACACCACACCACTCTCTAACGTTCATTCCTCTCTTTATCAAATCTTCTCTTCCTCATTTTCCCTAAGATTGTCCATCTAGACACATTTGAACTTTTAGATCTATACTTCTTCAGACCATAGTCTCACTACCATACAATAACACAGGTAACAACATATGCCCTCATAGCAAGACCTAACACACTCAAGACTTCAGGCCACTTGACTCACCCAGCAATTTGATTATAGGCTTGCATGCCAGTGCGGCACCAAGCACTCTGCATCGTCCGTTCCCTTCTCATCCAACATATACCCTAATATTTAAACTCAGACACACCCGTTTGGCATGCCATCTAACATAACTCACACTGAGGGTATTACTGCACTCTAACCACTTAGCTTGCCACTCTTATCCACGTTTGCTTTCAAGCCCCTCCTTTGCACACCCTGCCAAAATCTCTCTATCAATCCTCTCAAATACTTCAGATTAAGCCACACAGAATTAATCATCTTATATAATGGGAGTAGGCACCTCACTTTCAGCTGTTCTCACCATTCTAACACCATTTCTGCCATCCCCACCTCGAATTTTCTTTCTTAACCCCATCCATATACAAATTGAATAACCGAGGAGACATAACACAACCTAGTCTCAGACCCTGTTAATTCTAAACCAATCACCATTGACACCATTTATTCTTACACACGCTATATAGCCTTACATACTTTTGATTCCATTCAAGCCTACCACAACACCATACTTGCACTAACACCCACTGCCAGCACTTTATTAACTCTATCCTTACACTGTTGCAAATCCATCATCAATACAATTTATTCTTCTTCCTCCTATTTCTCAATCATTTGTTTCAATGTAAAGATTTGATCCACACATCCTCTACCACTCCTAAACGCACCTTGTTCTTCACCAATCAGTCCCTCAGTCACTTTACGCACTCTTTCGACCAAAAAAATACCAGCATATACCTTCCTACAACACTCAATAAACTTATTCCTAATTTCTACGGTTCCCCTTTTTCTCCCTTACCCTTATACAAGGGTACTATTACCCCTCTCCTCAATCCCTTGGAACTATGCCCTCCATAACGGCTTTATTACACAACTTCCAAATCAATCAATCACCATCTCAGCCTCCTTTCTTGATCATTTCACTAGTAATTTCAACTTACTATACCTGCAGATTTACCATTCTTCAACTTTCTCACCACCATTACCTCCTCCTTGCAATAACCTCATCCCCAGTACACATTTCGCTAACTTATGCATCAGGCATACTTGTTCTTGCTGCATTTCTATCATCATTACTGGTATGTGTGCAGATTTTCGAAGTGTTCTTTCAACACTCCCCTCACATTCATCGAAGTTACAAAGCACCATCTATTCATTATTCCTAAGCAGATTCCCCCTTATTCTCATTCTTAACCTTGGCTGCTTCCTGCCAGAAGAGCTTCCTATTTCCTTGTGTGTCCCCATTCACCCTCTTTCCAAACTGTTCATTTACTCTACTTGTTTTCTCCTACGTATACACCTTTCCAGTATTTCTTTTTTCCTCCTTATATAATTCCAAGCATCTTTCTTTTGAATCTTTATCATTTGCTTTTAGTACATTCAGCCACGCTTCTTTTACTATTTAACCGCTTTCACCTCTTCATTCCATCATTCGCTGTTAACATTCTTACTTCCTACATTATCACACACACTTCCACTTTGCACTACTAACAATTGCTTCCTTCATTTTTGCCCCAGATTTTTGCTCAGTATCAGCGTTCACATTCACAACCGTTTACTAGCGCTCTTACATACTATCATATTATCTTGCACATAACTTCTCACTCTTAATTTTTTCCCTACTCCCTTTCGTATCACCTTCCTCTCCATCAGAAGCCCCCCACTAACTTAATTTTACATAGAACAACATAATGATCCGATAATCCCATTCCTAAACCCTAACTGATTTAACATCCAACACATGCTTCATTTCAGCATCTCCTTCTTCACCAACACTAAATCAATCATGCTTTTCACTTCAGATACCATCTCTACCTACCAACTCTAGTATACTTGTGGATACTCTTGTGTTTTAAAGAAAGTAGTACTTACACACATACCTCTCTCTTCTCAGAAATCACCTTCACACCATTCTCATTTTCTCCCGCCACCCCAAAACCACCTGTTTATACCATCCCTTTTTGATCCACCTATCTAACCATTCAGGTCCCCCAAAACTATCCAATCTGAAGCTTACTCACCCCATTCAGAACATCATTCAGATTATCCCAAAAAATCATACTCTCCAACGTTTCCCTCAAATGGACCATACGTCACAACCACACATACCTTGACCTTTCCAAACTTAGAATTTAACCATTGGGATTCTGGGACTCACACACAATCAAAAGTGCACCCCATAGCTTCGCACCACAGATTAACTCATCAAAATTATAACTCCTTCTCTTTCCTCTCTCATTCTCTTCCACACCAGCACTCACACATTTCACACCACACCACTTAATTTCACCTTTTTCCCTTTTCATCTTTGTTTCCAGTCACAGAGCAAATCAAGGTGCCACTTTCTAAAATACATCCATCACCTCTCTCTCTTCTCCCTTCTCCAACATTTATTCCTCTGACATTCCCTGTACCCTTACGATTCATACAATTTCGCGAAAGTTAGAAGGTCGTTTGTGATCACGACCTTCTCCGGGGCCTGCATTAGCATTCCTGGCAAGAAATAGATGGTAGTAGGCAGCCACCCAATTACCACCGCCCCTTAGTCGACTTCTACGACACCGCAGGACATACGATGTGGGAAATTCTTTCTCCACACTTCACACAGGGATATGAGTAGTGGGGATGTCTGTAAGGTGTTATTTAGAAAGTGGGGTGTGTACTTTAAATCATGTGTATATGATATGTGGATAATGGTGGTTAGTTATATGTTGCCTGGAGGATGAGTGTGTGAAGAATATGAGCGCAAAAAGAAAGAAGCACCATTAAAAATGGGAGGTAATTTCATCGTTCGAGTATGCGTGGCCGCTCCCACCCTCATATAATATATATATATATATATATATATATAATATATATACTAACTCATAATATATATATATATATAACATATATATATATATAACTTAACTGCTATATATATATATAAGAGTCTATTTGCTCAGTTATGTCCCCCTGTATCTGAACTATGATAGCTACGTAAAAACTGAATACACTTTTGAAATCCAGCGCACAATGTAATGGAGGAGAAATGAAGAAGAAATAAAATAAAAGTCACAGATAAAAAGAAATAATAATAGAATAGGTTTCATATACGATAATTCTCTCGTTCCCCCAAATTTTCGTGTTCCCCAGTCATGAGTCCCACACACAAACTCTATGATAGATAGCTAGAGGCGAAATTAATTTTTTTTGGTGACCTGACCTAACATATATGCAATTTTAATTTTTAATTTTATTTTATTTTTATTTTTAATTTTAATTTTTGCCATTATTTTTTGTTTCCCCTAAAGAGTATTGAAAAGAATCTTAAAGAAAACGTTTATTTTTGGCCCCGATAATCTGTTTAAGTGGTTTGGAAACGTACGGTATAACATTTTTGGTTATTTATTCCAAAATTAACAATTAAATTTTTTTTTAGTTCTTGCATTACAATGTCGTTGAATTCAAAAATATTCCAGTTTTTATGTGAAGATATATTGTTTAAATACAGGGGGCACTAATCTTGGGACTGGCAGCCATACCTCTTCATACATAGTATATATATATATATTAGAATGATCTTGGGACGGTCAGTAGTCATCGTCGTAGTCATCGGCAAAAATAGGCATATTTTTTTACATCGTCATCGTCGTAGTATTTAGCGTTATTTTTTATAGATTAATTGAACAAATATTTAGAATTTTGAATAATATTAAAAAACTCAATAATAATAATAATAATAATAATAATAATAATAATAATAATAATAATAATAATAATAATAATTTTATATATATATATATATATATATATATATATATACTCTTTATATATATATATATATATATATACCTATATATATATATATATACACCCATTTTGATTGGCATGTATGACATTCCAGTGCCTAATGGTTGGCACCTTTCTGTTATGCGTTCATATCCACACTCATCATCCATCCAGGCAACATATCATATACACATACTTTTATTCACACCCCTCTTCTACAACATCTTACAGACATCCCCTATCCCTTATATCCCTATGCATGTGTGGGGGGAAAAAATTGCCCACATCGTAGTATTCACTGGGTGTCGTGAGAGAGAGAGGCAAAAGGACGATTGGTATTGGTCGGGTGGCTGCCTAACATCTTTGCCAGGGAATGCTAATGCATGCCTCAGGAGAAAGGTCGATCGCAGTAGGCGCCCTTCTATCCTTCGGCGAAAATGTATGAATAGTATCTGTATATGAAATGTCAGAGGAATAATGTTGAGGAGATGAGGTGATGCGTCAATATACCAAGAAAGGAGCTTAAAAATTTGATTTGCTACCGCTGGCCCAGGCTGAAACAAAGATGAAGGGGAAACGGCGGTGAAAACAGAAGGTGGTGTGGTGTGAAATGTGTTTGTGTTGCTGTGGAAAGGAATGAAGGGGGATAGAAGGATTTGCATTCTGATGAGTGAGTTGTGTGGCAAAACTATGGTAGATTTTGTGTGTGTATGAGTAGAATCCTAAAGGTTAAATTTAAGTTTAGAAAAAGATCAAAAATTTATTGTGGATTTCGACACTTATAGCAGTCCATCTGAGAGATGTCTTGAAAAAAATTACGATTTTCTGGGACTAATCTACACAGACGAAATCTGTTTTGGATAGGGAATAGGAGATTCCAGTTCTGTTTGCCCACACTTTATCTGCTGCATTTAAGGATTGTTACAGTTGTCTACCACCTCACGGGCAGGCTATTCAAGGAGGAGGTGTGACCACTCTCAAAAGTTTACACCTCTCGCGCAAATTACGCATATGAAGACACAGAGACGCAGGCTTTAAAATGAGGGGATTAAATTCAGTAGGAAACAGAGAAGATGGAAGAGAATTCCACAAAACAGGGTGGTGGGAGAAAGAAGAGGAAGCACTACAACTTAAACTAACCTGGGTTACCATGTCAACACAATACTCGATGCGAAGATACAGCACCTATTGTGCTACGAAGACGTCGTAAAGGTGGTGGTACGCGGTTGATAAGTTCCCCCTCGAGCACTTACCGCTGCGGTACCTATAGGATAGAGATAAAGCACCAACATTGCCTTGCACAAAGATAGGGTCAAGTGAACTGGAAAGTTTATAAGTTTATAAGCCTTTTGGCCGTTGACTTCGGCCTGTCCAAAAGCCGGGTGAAACCAGAGCCCAGATATGAGAGCAGTACTCCATACATGCGGATGAGACATGCTTGAAGACGACGCTGAAAGGAGGAAGTTTACTCACAGTCTAAACGGGCTTTGGATTCTTTTTGAGGCCGCCAGCAACCGACCCAATGACGAGGTTTCAAAGACATTTTTACTTTTTGTTCATGTTAAGGCCAAGGACGTTTATATTTCAACAGGATAGACGACAGAACCGTCGAAAGAGACAGGAAAGTTAGAAGGTATTTTGGAGAAGGAGATTTGTAAAAGTTGGGGGTTTTAAGAATTGAATTTCACAAAGTTATTTTCTATCCATCAGCCGAATAAATCGGAGGAAAGATTAAGGGCAGAGGGGAGCAATTCCCAGAAATAAGTGGGAGTAGAATTGATATGAGTTAAAAGAATGAAGGGTCGAGTCATCGGAGTCACAGTGGATAGAGATTTGGGTGCAGGTGAGAGAAGATCATTAATGGTAGAATAAAGTGGGAGATAAGACAGAACCCTGAGGAACACCACTATTGACAGAAAAGAAAAAGTCGCCCCATCAACATAACAACAGAAGAAGCGATTTGAAAGAAAGCTGAATATAGTAAGCAGAAAGGAGGAGGAAACCCAAAGGAGCTTGGAGAGCAGTGACAGCGTGCCATATCAGGTCAAATGCTTTGGATATGTCAAGCGCCACCACCAAGTCCCGTAGTTCTAAGAGCGAAAAACCATAAATGGGTTTGATAGGAATGTATATAGCCAGTAGACTTCGTGCAGCGAAAGCCGTACTGGCGTCCAGTGAGTTTCCAGATGATCTAAGAAGTGAGTTGAGAAGGGTTTTCAAAAGATCTTAGATAGAATACAAGTGAGAGCCATGGGATGATAGTTAGAAGAATCAGAGCGGCTTCCTTTTTTTTGGAATAAGGAGTTGGACTGAGAGCTTCCAACACTGAAAGTGCTAGTGTGAGACATAGAGAATATGAGTTGAGCTAGGGGCCGAGAAAGAGATTGGCACTTTCAGTTGGAGGAAATTAACAACACAATGATCCAGATCAAATAAGAGGAGGAAAGGATTTACAGAAGTTGCTAGAGATGAAAGATTTGTCCGTAGGAGAACCAAGGAGGTTAGCGCACTTTCCTTTGATGAAAGCCAGCTTTGCTCGTCGAAGAGTATCCCTGCAACGATTTCTAGCTGAATGAAAATTAGCGAGAGTGATAGGAGAACGAGAATTTTTCCCCACTCGATAGGCACTGTCTCTAGCCTGAATGGCCAGAGAATAAGCACGATCGAATCATGGATTATGAGGAGAAAAAGATTTAGTTTTAGAAGAATGAATGAGGAAAGAAAAATTTATCTGAAGAAGGAATGAAAACCTGCTCATCCCATCAAGGATTACAGCTCCCCTCCTTATCTTTTAAATCTTTATACATCCATCATTAATCATTATTGAGGTAGCCAATTTTTTATCATCTGCAAACTTGGAAACCTTATTTAAAGTCCCTGGTCTAAATATTTTTATACATGTATGAGAGACAGCCACTTGACCTAAGAAATCGTTAGGGACCACAAACATGTCTCCTCACATTTCCATTAATAAGTACTTTCTCATTTTCATTGATTAACTATTATTATTATTATTATTATTATTATTATTATTATTATTATTATTATTATTATTATTATTATTATTATTATTATTGAGACTTAAGAATCAAAAATTTGATCGCTAAAATAATAATTTCGGGAGGTTGAACCCCTGACCCTCCTGTCTACAATACTTATATATATATATATATATAGATATATATATATATACATATAACATAACTGCTGCTAACAATAACCTTATATACTTATGCTCGCATATGCTCCACTTTCTCAATAACTATGCTACTATATATATAACTAACTATATATAACTAATAGAGAGAGAAGAGAAAGAGAGAGGAGAATTTTAAAAATAGTTTTCAAATAATGCGTCATCGTCATAAGGTCATGGTCATCGCGTCATGGGTCACCGGTGAAATTTGCTCTAATGGAGTCATCGTCAGCCAAGGTCATCGGCAAAAATTTCATAATCGTCCCATCACTAATACTTTATATATATATATATATATATATATATCTTTATAACATAAATAATAATAACAAAACCTTCTTATATATATATATATATATATATATATATATATACACTATATATAACTATATATATATATATATATACCTACCTGCTATATATATCCCGATAGCGCTCCAGGTGGGGTGACATGGAGCCACTTTAGGTATAACCGTCTCCCCACTTTCCCCCTAATACACTTTTTGGAATTTTTTTTTTCTTCTGAAAATCAAGGCCCTATATAATTAGGTCATAAGCACACAAAAAATAATAATGTGAAATTCTAATAATAATCATGGTTTATTAAAGAAGTTTAAATAAAGCTCACATTTAGACTCACACCTTGAAGGGGTGAATCGGACCAAAATTGTGGGGTGAATTGGGCTATCTTTTTAAATTCCTCTTTATGTATAAATTCAATTTTATATTTTTAATTTCACTTAATATAATCATTGTTTATTATAGTAAAGTAGTAATAAGTATTAAATTTCAATAATGATAAATAAAATAAGAATAAAAATGTGGTGGCAAAATTCACCCCCTTCGTGGGACAAATTTTGACCTTTTTTTGAATTCATATTTTCCATATAAATTTCATTTTTTACTTTAATTGTTACTTAATATAAGTAACTGTTTATTATATTTAAATTAGCTATACATAATAAAAATGTCAATAATAATAGGCTACATAAAATAAGAATAACAATGGTGGCCCAATTCACCCCATCATCAATTTTTATGGGGGAGGTGTGAATCGGGCCAAGCTAGGCCCAGCGATTTAACCACTATGCACTGTTTGGAACAAAAATTTACTTCGCCAGTTTAGAGCTAACATACTGAACTGTATACACTGAAAAAATAATTAAAATCTGACCATAACTTTTCATTTTATAACAAGGTTAAAAAAAACTCATATATGTCAAAAGTGAAATTCTATTTAAGGACATCTTATACCCTAATATAGTATATTTTTTAAAAATATAAAAATTCCCTAGAATTAAAGATAATCTAAATAAAACTTGTAGTACTACCGCATGGCTATTTAATGAGCAAAAAAAAATTTTTTTTATTTTATTTTTTAGTCAATCCGCCCGACGATATATAACAGACTGCCGGATATCCGTTATCCAGTTTTAACTTCCAGCCGGATATCCGATATCCGTCCGATATACGTCCATATGTTTGTGCTCTGAAACCGAGTCTTCTTTAGTCGTGTGTGACTTAGGCACGTGACCTCGGGAAGCAACTTGGTTTGGTAACAGACATATGCACAAAAGGTGATTTGAAATGACAAATTTCCCATATATATATATATATATATATATATATATATATCATCTTTATAACTCTTTATATGTATAATATGTATATATATATATATCTTAACATATAGTATCACTTGCTGCTGTAGCTGCTCCATAACTGCTGCTATATATGGCTATATGTATATATATATATATATACTGCTGCTGCGCATGCCTTAATAGTAATATGTAGCAACATATATATATATATATATATATATATACTGATATATATATATATATATATATATATATATATCAGTGGCGAGGCGAGGCGTGGCATTTTCCAGCAGTCATCGCCTCAAGTTCGGTTTACATTTGGTCATTATATATATATATATATATATATATATATATATATATATATATATATATATATATATATATATATTTCTATATTTAATATATACTTTTTATATATATACCCTATATACATATATACTATATATATTTATATATATATATATATATTATAGCGTCAGGCGGGGTGACTTGGACCACTTTAGGTATAACTTCGTCTCCCGACTTTCCCCTAATGCACTTTTTGGAATTTTTTTTCCTGAAATTCAAGGCCATATAGTAGGTAATAAGCACACAAAAAAATAATAATGTAATTCTAATAATAAAAGTTTTAATAAAGCTCATTCAGCCTGACCTTGGAGGGGTGAATCGGACCACCATTGAGGGGTGAATCGGACCATCTGTTTAAATTCCTCTTTTACATATAAATTCAATTTTATATTTTAATTTTTACTTAATATAATAATTATTTATCATATTAAAATTCGTAATAAGTAATAAAAATGTCAATAATGATAAATAAAATAAGAATAAAAATAAGGTGGTCCGATTCACCCCTCTCCGCTCAAAAATTTTGACACTTAATTCGTTTTTTTTATTACTATATAAATTTCATTTTTTTTTTTAATTTTCACTTAATATAAGTAACTTTTTATTATATTTAAATTAATTATACGTAATAAATGTCAAAATAATACGTAAAATATGAAAAACAATGGTGGTCCGCTTCACCCCATCAATTTTTACAGCGGGGTGAATCGGACCAAGTTAGGTCCCGTGATTTAGCCACTAATACTGTTTGGATCAAAAATTTACTTTGCCAGTTTAAAGCTAACATACTCGAGTGTATAAGCTGAAAAAACCAATTAAATCCATTCACAATTTTCATTTATAACAAAGTTAAAAAAAACTCACATTTTCAAAAGTGAATTCTATTGAGGCATTTTGTCCCTAATTTGTAACATTTTTAAAAATAAACAAAAACTTTCTAGAATTAAAGATGATCTAAATAAAACTTGTGGTACTACCGCACCGCTTGGCTATTAAATGAGCGAAAAAGAATTCTTTTCTTAATATTTTTATTTTTATTTAGGGGAGTGGACCGAGATCATCCCTCTAAGGGATGGATATAGGTCACTTTGCCTGACTGCTATATATATATATATATATATATATATATATATATATAATAATATATATATATATATATATATATATATATATATATATATATATATAACTCTTGCTTCTTATAATAATAATAATAACTATATATATATATATATATATATATATATATGTAATAATATATATGTAACCAACCAAATAATGAAAATAACAACATATATATATATATATATATATATACCCGAGTATATATATATATATATATATATATATATATATATATATATATATATAAAATATTAAGAACTTAATTGAAATTTCACTGCTATCTATATATATATATATATATAACAATAACTTACTTAATATAACAATATATCTTTATATATATATACCATAAAATGGGGCAATTCAGTCCAAAATCAGGTGTACTCAAAATGCTAAGGTTTATGGGACTTTATTTTTTTTTTTTTTTCGATTTTTTTATTTTTGTGCTTATCCTTTAGGGGTAGAATTAGTATAATTGTATTTGTATATTATATAATATAGGATTAATGTTAGAAGCCGATAAGTAACATGGACTGAATTGCCCTATGATTTTTTTTTGGGGGGGGGGCAATTCGGTCCACTTCAGTTTTCACATCCCTAAGAATCCTCATTAAAGTGTTTTTACATTTGATAAACTATGATAAAGTCAGTTTTTCATTTTTAAACATAATGGCATTACAATATTATTTTAAGAAATTGGGTTGAAAATTAATTAAATGTTTGAGTTTGCGTTCGTTTTTGTCAAACTGCAAAATTGTAAAAAAATGGTCGCCGAATGGAAGGAATTTCCTTAATTCTGTAAGGTTGCTATTCTTTTTTATTCTATATTATAAAGGAATTAAAGGGAAATTCTTTTACGTTTGAGTAGAGCATTTTGACCTGACATTGATAAAAATGCAAACTATGCTGTTTGACAAAAATGAACGCAAACTCAAGCGTTTTAGGTCTATTTTTAAACATAATGGTATTACAATATTATTTTAAGAATTTGGGTTTGAAAATTAATAAAATGTTCGTTTTTGTCAAACGCAAAATCGTAAAAAAAATGCTCACCAAACGTAAGGAATTTCCTTAATTCTTTTGTATTCTATATTACACAGAATTAAGGAAATTCTTCGTTGTTGAGCCGATTCCACGATTTTTACGCTAACAAAAACAGACATAATGTATTAATTCTGTAAGATTGCAATTCGTTTTTATTTTATATTACACAGAATTAAGGAAATTCTTTAAGTTTGGTGAGCGTTTTTTTACGATTTTGCGCTGTTTGACAAAAACGAACGCAAACGAGCGTTTTAGGCATATTACGTTTCGTAAGAACCAATGCAAAAATGAAAATGGCTTAAGGGTCTGGCAACATCATCATCAGAGTATCCCTTTGTATCCTGCTGTGTTCCTTTTGCGTAAGTGTTGTGGCGAATCCGACACAGCAACCTTCGCAGCTGCCGCGGATAGTGAGGCGGAGGGTTTCTAAGCCTCCCGTTAGTTCGCTGGTGAAGCCCAACGTGTTACTCCCGCCACCCGCTACAGCTATCACTGGGTTCGATCTGATATGGTATCGGATTCTTGTTCGCTGGCCGCGGTGACTATTCTCCCGTTTGACACCAACCCTTGACAGCCAATCCTGTTCCCACCCCTTCCCCGACTTTGATCCTTACTTGAGTGAAGCACCTCGGTGGATTTTTCCAACCGCCCGACTCCTCTAAAACGGACGTGGGTTTAGCCCGTTCCCTTCCCTACTGTCCCTTAAGGGAGTGAAGCACTACGGTGGATTTTCCTTCCCGTCCGTTCCCTACTCCGATGACCTCGGCGCGGGTCCGTCTCCGGCCTGACTTCGCTCGACCGCGCCTTTCTCCCTGGCAAGGGCAACCTCTCGGGAATGTTCCCGTAGATCTAAACGCCCGGACCGGGGTCACTGACTCAGTGAAACCACTCGGTCGGCCGTGCCTGTCTCCCGGGCAAGGGCGACTCTTATTAAATGGCCCTCACGGCGGTGGACGCCGGATAGCTTACTAAAACGGTAAGTCGCTAAGATGAATAATTCCCTTATTTTGTTGCCTTGATTGTCAAGGGCCTTTCTTTTCTTTAAAGCTATTTCAATATTATCAAGGACAACAAGAAAAGATCAAGACGACTTTTTAAATTATAATTCACGAAACAAATTAATTCTCCTTCGTTAATTGGCCGCCAGAATGCGGCAACGCCTACTTAAATCAAAGAACAATGAAAAACAAGAAAACAGCACGGAAGAAGATGGGAGGGGCAGCAATAACCCCGAATGTCACCCCCCAGGGCGCCTCCGATCTTCCACGTGTGGCACTTACTGCAACGTTGCCTTGCTCGGCTGATTCAGTAAAAAGAGACAGTGCTCTCAAGACGATCTCTGGTCGATTGCCCCAATCAAGGGGAGACGAAACTCAAGGACTTCTCACAAAACCGCGGTTCGTTTGTTGAATGTGATCAACAATACACTATCAAGCAAAATCTCTCTGGATAAGTTCCACCTGCAATCAAACACATACACACTGATTACATATTATGTCTCTACCTACTCTACCAAGTACCGCGTCACCAATTCCGTATTCACTTACTCAAAGGAGTGGATCCTTGTTTGTTTTGCCTTTGCACTTTTGCTTTATACCTTCCTCTCTTCTTTGTTCACTCTGATCTTCAATTTGATCTTCCGTTATTGACAATCCCTCACTTTCCCTCTCGCGGCTTGTTTTACTCTGTTTACTTTCCTTTATTACTCCCCAGACTTTATTTTTAGGAAAAAAGGAAAGAACCCATAAATACAGTGAAACAACCTAACACTAATGAAATCGTAATAATAATAATAATAATAACATAAAAATAATAATGAAGGAAACACTCAGTTTCCTACAGTGTGAACCATCTTGCTGAAAAAAATTGTACAAATTAATTAGGCCTATGTGAAAAACTTTACCTACCTATCTTGCTGTAAAAGTGTAAAAATTATTTTAAACATTATATTTCGGACATCTTTTTGTAAAAGGGTATTAAAAAATTTAATTTAATGAAGATTTCAATGTGGACCGAATTGCCCTATGCAAATTTTTAAACCTGGACTGAATTGCCCCATGTTACAATTTTTATAATAAAACATATTTATCTCTTGCCTGAATGACTCCAACGATTGCATTAATGTTATGAACTATTTTTAAGTACTAGCTATATCTTGGTACCAATAATGTAGTACAATTATTTTGACCTGTATGATTCTTAGCAATAAACCTAAAATTTACCCGATTTTATAGTGCTCAGGAAAAAAAAAAAAAAAATTAATGGACTTAAAGGTTTCATAAAAAATTAATACCTACGACATAAAACCACATTTATTTTACATCTTTAAAGATATATATTTTACATTGTAAAGGCTATTTTGAGCCACTGGGACTGAATTGTGCCCACGTGGACGGAAATAAAGTAACTTTAATGTATTTATTTACGGTTATATATATATATACGCGTATATAATATTATATATTATATATATTATATATATATATATTTATATAATATATATATAATATATATATATTATATATATATTATATATATATATATATATATATATAGTATATTATATACACAATCATATTATCACATCCATATGCAAACCATTCCAAAATTTAACAAAACCTATCGCTGAAAGAACTGCTTATTGTATATCAAGATGGCATGCGTTCTTCTTAATTTCTTGTTTTGCCCCCTGGTCTCCCGTCCATGCTCTATGAAGAATATTGGTCTCCGTATTATCTATAGATGTAAAAATTTTGTAGACTAGTATCATGTCCCCTTCTGAGAATTCGCCTTTCTACAGAAACATTCCTAACTCCTTCAGCCTCTCCTCATAGGCTTTACCCGTCAAACCCAGAAAATTATCCTTGTTGCGTCTATGTTGCACTCTTCTCTTGCATATCTAAGCCTTTCTTAAATAAGGGGCCCAACTTGTGCACAATCAGTACTGTATTATTGGCATAACATAGGCTATTATACAGCTTTACTTATTACAT
This sequence comes from Trachelipus rathkii, assembly GCA_015478945.1. Taxonomy (NCBI): domain Eukaryota; kingdom Metazoa; phylum Arthropoda; class Malacostraca; order Isopoda; family Trachelipodidae; genus Trachelipus; species Trachelipus rathkii. The sequence continues at coordinate 18,981 of JABUQX010044155.1, read as the reverse complement.
TCTTTTGCCTCTTGTAAACAACATTGAGAAATCTTTATGCCCTGCATCTTAGCTCTAATCCTTGCTTCCAAACCACTGATTAGCTACGTTATCAAAATTACTGCTTATAATAACACCTAAATATTTTTTTCTTGGTCCACAGACTTAAGCCAATCCCCTTCATATAGTAGTTAAAACGTTGTATTTGAGAAACCTACGATGAAGAACCTTACACGTTTTACTATTAAAATTCATCTTGCCACTTATCTGCCCACTCAAAAAAACTTTATCAAGATCATTTTGAATCTTTATACATCCTTCACTACTCCTAATTGAGTTGGCCACTTTTGTATCATCTTGCAAACTTAGAAACTTGCATTTAAGTTCCCTGGTCGTAATCATTTATTATATATGAGGACAATGGTGGCCCCAGCTCATTGAACCTGTGGGGACACCACTCTCACGATTTCTCTGATGACTGTTGCCATCTTCCACTCTTGTAGATCCAAACCACTGTACCACATCCACCTATACCACATTGAATAACTTCTTCATCAGCCTTTGATGTGGGGAACCTTATCAAAAGCTTTATATATATACGGTATAAATATATAAATATTATTATATATATATAATTATATATATATATATTATATATAATATATATATAGTATATATATATATATATATATATATATATTATATATATATATTAAGTGGATGGGACGATTAACCGTCATCGCATCGTCATCGCAAAAAATCGGCATGATTTTTTTTCACATCGTCATCGGCTCGTCAAATTCCGCCGATTATTTTTGCCGATTAATTGAAGCAAATATTAAGAATTTTGAATAATATTAAAAACTCAATAATAAAATATAATCAATAATAATATATAATAATAATAATATATAATAATAATAATTAACTAATATAATAATTAATAATAATTAATAATAAAAATAATAATAATAATAATTAATAATATAATAATAATAAAAATAATAATAAATAATAATAATTATATTAATATATATATATATATATATATTATATATATATATATATATATATATATTATTATATATATAGTTATTATATATAATATACTTATATATATAAATATATAGCTATATATAATATATATTATTATTATATATATTTATATATATACCCATTTTGCTTATGGTATGTATGACGTTCCAGTGCCTAATGGTTCGCCTTTCTCTTTTGCGTTTCATATCCACACTCATCCTTCCAGACAACATCATATACACATACTTTTATCCACACCCCTCTTCTAGGACAACATCGTTAACAGGTCCCTATCCCTTATATCCATACGTTTAGGGAGAAAAAAATTGCCCACATCGTATATGTCCTGCGTGTCGTAGAAGGCGACTAAGGGGACGGTGGTAGTTAGGTTGGGTGCCTACTACCACTTATCTTTTGGCCAGGAATGCTAATGCATGCTCGGAGAAGGTCGTAATCGCAGTAAGCGCCCTTCTATCCTTGCGAAAATGTATGAATGGTATCTGTATATGAAATGTCAGTAGGAAATAAATTGTTGGAGGAGAGAAGGTGATGGAATGTATTTGAATGGCAATTTGATTTGCTCGCATGTGACTGAAACAAGATGAAAGAAAATGGTGAAATGAGTGGTGTGGTGTGAAATGTGTTTGTAGTTGCTGTGAAAAGGAATGAGAGCGGGATAGAGGATTGCAATTCTGATGAGTTGAGTTGTAGGTAGAGAGCTATGTTAGATTTTGTGTGTGTGAGTACTAGAAGTCTAAAGCTTAAATTTAAGTGTTTGAAAAGGTCAAAAATTGTGTGGTTGCGACATAATGATCCAGTCTGAGGGCAATGTGAACAGAGTGCTATTTTTCTGGGATAATCTGAATGAGTGTTTTGGATGGGGGGAATAGGAGATTCAGTTCATCTGCCACATATCTGCCCATTCAAGGATTTTTTTTTTCAGTTTTCAACCACCACTCACGGGCAGAGCCCCTATTCAAGGAGGGGGTGTATTACTCTTAAAAGTTCACCCTCTAGCCAAATTACGATATGAGCGACAGACCGCAGGCTTTAAAGTGAGGGGATTAAATTCAAATGGAAAATACAGAAGATGGAAGAGAATTCCCACAAACAGAAGGTTGGTGGGAAAGAAGAAAGCACCACAGCAAACTAGCCTGGAGTTACCAATGTCAACACAATACTCGTGCGCAGATTAAGCACCTATTGTTGCTACGAAGGGCGTCGTAAAGCGTTGGTGGTTACGCGAGTGTAAATTCCCTCGAGAGCACTTTGCCGCTGTAGTACTATAGGAGAGAGATAAAGCACCAACATCGCCTCGCAAAGCTAGAGGGTCAAGTGACTGGAAAGTACAGAACAGTATATAAGCCTTTTTGCCGTTGACTCGACCCGCCCCCTTTGTCCAAAAAGCCGGTGAAACCAGAGCCCCCCCCCAGAATGAGAGCATACTCCATACATGAGGCGGATGAGACTTTGTATACGGGACTAGAGGAGCGAAAGTCTCACAGTCTAAACAGAACTTCCAGTTTCTTTGAGGCCGCACCAGCAACCCGTTGTGATGTGGGTTTCCAAGACATTTTTTGTTCATGTTAGGCCAAGGATGTTTATATGTTCAACAGGAGAGACGCAGAACCGTCGAAGAAGGAAAGTTAGAGGTATTTTGGAGAGAGATTTGTAAAGTTGGGTTTTTAAAGATGAATTCACAAAGTTATTTCTATCCAATCAGCGAGAATAAATCGGAAAGATAAACGAGAGGCAATTCCAAGAAGTGTAAAAGTGGGATATAAATTGATATGAGTTAAAGTAATGAAGCGGTCGAGCATCGGAATACGAGTGAGATAGAGTTGAGGTTGCAGGTGAGAAAGATCATTAATGAAAAGTAGGAATTAAAGTAGGAGATAAGACAGAAACCTGAGAAACACCATATTGACAGAAAAGAAGAAGAAAGTTGCCCATGCACAACAGACCGATAATTGAGCGATTTTGGAAAGAAGCTAGATATAAGTAACAAAGAGAAGGGAAAACAAAAGGAGGGGAGCTTGGAGAGCAGTGACAGGGTGCCATACTCGGTCAATGCTTTGGATATGTCCAAGTGCACACCCAAGTCTCCCGTAGTTTCCTAAGAGCGAAAACCATTAAATCGTTTAGATAGGAATGTATATCGCAAGTAGACTTCGTGCAACGAGAGCCGACTTTGGCGATCGGAGTGAGTTTCCAGATGATCTAAAAGTGAAAGTTGAGAAGGGGTTTCAAAGATCTTAGATAGAATACAAGTGAGAGCTAAGGGCGATAGTTAGAAGAATCAGAGCGGCTTCTTTTTCTCGGAATAGGTTGGAACAATGTGCGTGCTTCCAACATGAGGGAGAAAGTGCTAGTATTGAGACATAGAGAATATAGTTGAGCGGGGCCGAAGAGATTAGCCCTTTCAGTTGGAGAATAGCACACAATGATCAGATCGAATAGAGGAGGAAAGCAGATTTACAGAAGTTGCTAGAGATCAAAGATTTTTAGTAGGAGAACCAAGAGTGTTAGCGCAACTGTCCTTTGATGAAAAGCCAGCTTTGCCGTGCGAGCAGTATCCCTGCAAACGATTTCTAGCTGAATGAAAAATTTAGGGAGAGTGATAGGAAAACGAGAATATTGTCCACACTCGATAGGCCTGAATGGCCGAGGAATATGCACGGATCGAACCATTGGATTATGAGAGAAAGATTTAGTTTAGAAGGAATGAATGAGGAAAGAAAAATTTACCTGAAGAAGGAATGAACCTGCCTCAAATCCCACAACGTTACAAGCTCCCTCCTTATCTTTTATATATTCATCCATCATTCATCCTTATTGAGGTAGCCAATTGCTATCATCGGCAAACTTGAAACTTACATTTAAGTCCCTGGTCTTAAATATTTTATACATGTATGAGGAACAGCCACTGACCTAAGAAATCGACGGACACAAGCATGTCTCCTCATTTCCATCAATAAATACTTTTCATTTTCATTGATTAACTATTATTATTATTATTATTATTATTATTATTATTATTATTATTATTATTATTATTTTATTATTTTATATTATTATTATTATTATTATTATTATAAATTTATTATTATTATTATTATTATTATTATTATTATTACTATATATTAATTATTATTATTATTATTATTATTATTATTATTATTATTATTTTTTATTATTATTATTATTATTATTATTATTATTATTATTATTTATTATTATTATTATTATTATTATTAGTATTATTACTATTTATGGATATTTATTATTATTATTATTTTAAGTAGCATTATTAGTAGTTGATTCGTATTTTATTAGAGACTTAAGGAATCAAAAATTATGATCGCTAAAATAATTTCGGAGGTTGAACCCCCTGACCTTCCTGTCTACAGCCTTATATATATATATATATATATATAATATATATATTAATATATATATATATTATATATATATAATTATATATATATATTAATATATATATATTATAATATATATATATATAGATATAATTTATAGAGAGAGAGAGAGAGAAGAGAGGAGAGAGAGATTTTAAAAGTTTTTTCAATTAATCCGTCTCGTCATCGTCATGCGGTCAAAATTGCTGCTAACTGTCATCGGTCATCGCACGGCAAAAGTTCATAATCGGTCCCATCACTAATATATATATATTATATATATATATATATATATCTATCTATCTATCTATCTATCTATCTATCTATCTATCTATCTATCTATCTATCTATCTATCTATCTATCTATCTATCGGTTCTATCTATCTAAATATATAACGTTATATTATATAATATATATATATATATATATATAAAATAAATATTTTATATATATATATATATATAATATATTATATATATATATATATATATATATATATATATATATATATATATATAACTATATATATATATAGTGCCCGAAGTAGGTTTTTCAATACTTTCAAAAATTAGAATAATTAATGAAAATGAGATGAAAAATAAAAAAAAAATAAAAACAGGAAAAAATCAGAATTCATCAGTTATTTCAATAATATAATAATAATAATAATAATAATTATTATTATAATTATAATAATTAATAATAATAATAATAATAATAATGATTAATAATAATAAATAAAAACCAACGTGGCCACAAAGATTTTTGCCAAGAGGGCTTAAAACATGTTGAAGGTTTGTATTAAGGTATACTTGATTGCCCTGATCTCCGAATATGGACCTCCGTTTTCCTAGATTGTCTCTAGTTTTTGAGATACAGGGTGGTCACAAAAATACATTAATAACAACAATTTGTTAGGTTGTAATGTAATTCACAAAAAGAAAAACACGAAAGATATATATCAAATTGTTAATGAGTAAGTACATAAAATGCTAATAGGTCAAAACATTCAATTCACTACAATGAAATCACAATTAATGCATTACAAATTGCTGTCTATATGATTGTCTTCTGTGTGCAGAAGTGGGACAAACGTTGAAGTTCTCCAACAATAGTCTGCCATCATGTGTTTATCCCATCTTCCTTGGTATCTTTCTTCCATCACCTAGATATCTTGATGGAACCTCTCCCCCTTGTTCCTCACTATAACATCCTAGATTATCTGGAAACCGATCTAAGTGACTATGTAGAAAGTGAACTTTTATGCTCATGTTAGCATTCAAATTTTTGAAGTCTGAAAGCATTTTCTGTACCAGTTCTACATAGTTGGCAGATTTATGGTTGCCCAAAAAGTTCTGAACAACAAAGACAAAACTTTTCAGGCAGATGCTTCAATTTCAGTCATGGAATTTATGAAATTGTCACCCTTGATGATTTGGGGAATTTGAGGGCCGCTAAATATTCCAGCTTTGAGTTCTCCATACTCAACCCTGGAAAAAATCTGCAATATATTTGGAAACATTCACCATCTTTTGTCTAGGGCCCTAACAATTGCTTCATCAGCCTAGTCTGATGTGGAGTGGTGGGAAATAATTTTTCCCCTGTCAACCAGTGGTTCGTTATGATATTTGATGCACCTACAGTAATATTTTCCCTAGCAGGGCCATACAACTTTTTCCCAGTGTTCTTCTTTAGCCTACTATCCACAAGCATATGAAACAAGGGTTCTTAGTATATCCGCTTTGCTGCCAAGTAAGATGTTGACCATCTCCAAATCAACGCATATAGACCACTGGTGTCCATTATATCTAAGCTTCTGCAAAGATCATTCTTATATTTTCACATTCCTCTTTCAGTTTTGTTGAGTGGACCTATTGGAAATCGCATGCATAACGTATTTGCCATTGTTCAATTAAAACACACTTCAGCCTTCTGCTTGAACTATCCATTAACAGATCGCCAATCTTCTTGGTCGGTATTTAGGACCCCATTTGGAGTAGAGTCCAGGGATGTTCCTACAGCATACTAGGTCTTCTTCTTGAATGAAATATGGATGAAGTACTACCTCTCTTGTCCGAAAAAAGTTATTTTACATTCGGCCTTGAGACAGTTCTTTTCACTTAGTCTAGATGCTAAAAGCTCAAAATCTTGCTTGGAGAGACTTAACTCTCGGACTAAATCATCGTAATCTCTTCCTCGGTGAAGAACTGTTGCTGTGTAGTAGTAGCACTTTCTTCATATTCACTACCACTATCTTGACGTGTACACACCAAAAACTGGATATCTTCTTCATAAGACAATGCTAGGTCTGGGATTGTAGTGAACACTGGGATGGGGGACATCGTCGGAGTGTGGTGGTAAGGCGCCTTGCTGATTCCAAAATCCGGATACTCAAATTTACGTTTCTTGTAACAATTGATTACCTTCACATTAACCAAACAAAAATAACAGTCACTGTGGTGATTCTTTGGCTTCCGCCATACCAATAGGCACACCAAATTTAAACCTTTTCTTCGTCCATTTTTCCACTGACGTAGATATTTGACAACGTTTTACAGACCATATGGGGAGCCAAGACTTATCATGGTTTCCGAGTTTCATTCCAAAGTATGCAGATATGCGTGCTTCACAAAGTTAGTAATATTTCTTTGGTCTCCTGAGCAATATTCACCACAGTGTAGCAGAATACTTGGGGTTATTTCAAACAGGTCTCGTGAAGTACTCGTAGGTGTTCTGAAATAGAAAAACATAGTATATATAAAGGTAAGCCCTTAAAAAGAAATAAAATATATTACCTTGGTAAAAATATGCATTAAAGAAAAGATATTTGGAACACCTGTATCTCAAGTACTAAGAGCCAATCTGGAAAACTAATTGTTCATTTCTGAAATCAGCACACCCCAATAGTTACTATAAATTCGATTAAAATATCTGATAAAAAGAAAAACAGATATTACTGTAAATATGCATTAAAAAGATATTGTATAAGAGTATATCTGGAACACCTGTATCTCAAGAACTAAGCCAATCTTGCCGAAAAAACTAAATGTCATTTCTGAAATTCAGCACAACCCGTTATACTTTAAATCTTTTAGGATGTCCTTGGAAGCAAAAAAAAAATTTTTTTTTTGTTGGCCAGTTATTAATAATATTAATTAGGACACTTTTTCAAGTAGTTTTCCCATTAAATAACATATTTATCAAAAGAAAACGTTAGATTTTGTGCCATCTTTTTTAATTGTTTAAGATTTTTATAATATCTTAATACTTTATTAATAAAGTGTATATTATAGCTAAGTAAGGAACTTTAATTGACTTTTTTTGTGAAAAAAAAAAATACGAAATTTCAATATTGATTACTATTTTCTAATATAATTATGGAATTTATTAATTTTTGTTAATTTATTATTTACAAAGTCCGAGGTTTGAACGAAATTTTAAAGTTCCAATGATGGATTAGCGGTTTTTAAGCGGAATGTATAGTAGGCGAGTGTGTTGGACACGACGGCTAGGAGATTGAAGAAAAAAATGGATTGAGTCAGTTACGAATGTCTGAAGAACAGAAATGTGAGTTTGGCAGAGGCGAAATAAAGGTGCATAATCAGGAGGAAATGGCGGGGTTTTGTGAGGGGGTATGGTTGTAGCCACCTGGGTCAAGTGATGAACCCTTTGCACATGACGATTTACCATTAGTCGAGGGTCTGTCGCGTCCTGTGAAGCTATAGGGTGAATTTTCTGACTGCGACGAGCCCTTACTAATTATAGAGGGGGAGGCAAGGCTGGGCTTTCTTTTCGACTTTTGTCATTATTCATTCCACTGCTTTTCTTTTCTGATGCTTGTTATGCACCTTACCACCAGTCTTGGGGAGAAAAAGGTAGAGAAGAACTATATATATATATATATTATATATTATATATATATATATTATATATACTAATATATATTATATTATATATAATATATATATATATATTTATATATATTATTATATATATATATATTATATATAATATATTAGATATAATAATATTATATTATATATATATTTATTATATTAGATATAGATATATCGGTGTATATATTTTAATTTATAATATATATATATTATATTATATATAATATATATATATTATATATATATATTATATTATAGATATATATATATATATATTTAATATATATATTATATTATATATATATATTATATATATACGTGTATATATATATATATATATTAGAATATTATATATATATATATATATATATATATATATATATATATATTATATATATATATTATATATATAATATATATATATATATATAATATTATATATACGGTGTTATATATAATATATATTATATACGTATATATTATAATATATATATATATATATATATTATATATATAATATATATATATATATATATTTTTATATATATATATAATATAAATATCATTTAGAATTAGGACGCAATTCGGTTCAAAATCAGGGGTACTCAAAATGCTAAGTTTTTGTTTTTTTTTTTTTATTGGTTTTTGTTTTATTTTTTTTTTCATTATTTAATGCTATCCTTTAGGAGTAAATTAGCTATGTTGTATTTTGTATATTAACTATAGGATTTAAGTGTTAGAAGCCGATAAGTACACGTGACGAATTGCCCACGATTTTGGCGGGCGGGCAATTCGCGTCCACTGCAATTTCTTCACCATCCCTAAGAACCTCAATTAAAGTGTTTTATTAATTAATTAGATAAGTCGTTTTCATTTTTAAACAATGGTATTACAATATTATTTTAAGAAATTGGGTTCGAAACGTAATAAAATGTTCGAGTTTGCGTTCGTTTTTGTCAAACTGCAAAATCGTAAAAAAAGGCTCGCCTAACGTAAGGAATTTCCTTAATTCTGTAGGTTGCTATTCTTTTTTATTCTGTATTATACAGAATTAAGGAAATTCTTTACGTTTGGTGAGCGTTTTTTTTCGATTTTGCGATGTTTGACAAAAATGAACGCAAACGCTGTTTGACAAAAATAAACGCAAGCTCAAGCGTTTTAGGTTTCTTTTTAAACATAATGGTATTACAATATTATTTTAAGAATTGGGTTTGAAAACTAATAGTTAAAAATGTTTGAGGTTTGCGTTCGTTTTGGTCAAACGCAAAATCGTAAAAAAATGCTACCAAACGTAAGGATTTTCCTTAATTCTGTAATAGTCTATATTACACAGAATTAAGAAAATTCTTTACGTTTTGTGAGTGACCATTTTTTACGATTTTGCGCTGTTTGACAAAAACGCAACTGTAAATGTTATTAATTCTGTAAGGTTGCAATTCTTTATTTTATATTATATTACACAGAATTAGGAAATTCTTTACGTTTGGGTGAGCGTTTCTTTTACGATTTGGCGCTGTTTGACAGACAAAAACGAACGCAAAAGCTTTGACAAAAATGAATGAACTCGTTGCGTTTTAGGCAGATTACGTTTCGGAAGAACACAATGCAAGAACGGAAAACGGGCTTAATGGGGTTCTGGCCACATGCATCAGAGATATCCTTTGTATTCCTGCTGTTGTTACTTTTGCTAGTGTGAACCATCTGCTGAAAAAATTTTGCTGATAGGTTAATTAGGCCTAAGTTGAAAAACTTTACCTACTATCTTGCTGTAAAATTTGTAAAAAGTTATTTAAAATATATATTTCGGACATCTTTTTTGTAAAAGAGTATTAAAAAATTAATTTATTGAATATTTCAATGTGGACCGAATTGCCCCACCAAATTTTTAAACCTCGATCAAATTGCCCCATGTTACATTTTTTAATAAAACATATTTATCTCTTGCCTGAATGACTCAAACGATTGCATTAAGGTTATATTTTTAAGTACTATATCTTTGTACCAATAATGTAGTACAATATTTTGTTCTGGATGATTTCTTGCAATAAGCCTTAAATTTACCCGATTTTATAGTGCTCAGAAAAAGAAAAAAAAAATCACAAAATTAATGGACTTAAATTAAAGGTTTCATAAAAAATAATACCTAAGACATAAAAATACATTATTTTACATCTTTAAAGATATATTTTACATCGTATAGGCTATTTTGAGCCACTGGACTGAATTGCCCCACAGTGGACCGAATTGCCACCACATGGACCGAATTGCCCCACATGGACCGAATTACCCTCTACGTTATATATATATATATATATATATATATATATAATATATATATATTATATATATATTATATATGATATATATATGATATATATATATAATATATATAGTTGAGAATGTTAAATCTGCAGGTATAGATGAAATTACTGGTGAAATGATCAAAATGGAGGCAAGATGGTATTGATTGGATCTTGAAGTTTTGTGTAAAAAGCATTTATGGAGGTATTAGTTCCGAGGACTTAGAGGAAGCAGTAACAGTACCCTTAATAAAGGGTAAGCGGAGAAAAGGGAACTGTTAGAAATTATAGTGGAATAGTTTATTAAGTGTTGTCGGGAAGATTATATACTGGGATTTTGGTCGAAAGAGTGGGCGTCGAGTGACTGAAGGACTGATTGGTGAGAAACAAGAAGGTGCGTTTATTAGTAGTAGAGGATGTGTGTATCAATCTTTACATTGAAAGCAAACTGATTGAGAAAATGAGGAGAAGAAGAATAAATTTGTATTTAGTTTTATGGATTTGCAACAGGGGTATGATAGGGTTAATAGGGAAGGTCTATGGCCAGGTGTTAGTGATATAAAGTGTTGGTGGTAGGGTTCTGAATGAAATCAAAAGTATGTATGATGATGTTGGAGTATGTGTAAGAATAAATGGTGTTCAAGTGATGGTTTAGTATAAGGAGTGAGACAGGGATTTGGTATGTCTCCTTGGTTATTCAATTTGTTAAATGGATTGGGGTTATGCAAAGTATTACGAGAGGTGTGGTGGCAGGAAATGGTGTTAGAATGATGGAGAAATGGAGATGAGTGGAGGGACCCTACCTATTATATGGGATGATTTTGTTTTTTGTGGCTGAATCTGAAGAGTTTGAGGGATGGTAGAGAGATTTGGCAGGCTGGTGTGTAAAATGAGGTTTGAAAGTAAACGCGAGATAAGAGTAAGGTATGGTTGTGAGTGAGAATAGCCCTCAGTGTAAAGTTATTTTTTGATGGGTGAGCAGCTGGAAACAAGTTCTGAAGTTTAAAATATTTAGGGGTATGTGTTGGATGAGAAGGCAACGGATGATGCAGAGTGTAGTAGGAAGTTGTGAATGGCAGGAAATAGGGTTGGGAAATAAAATTTTTTCAATCATGGTTTTTTTTTCATGTTTTCGTTTTTTTCAGTTTTTTTCGTTTTTTCAATAAAAGTTATTTTAAAAATATAAAGAGGCTAATATGATATTTCGCTTGAGTATTTTCATTTTTTCCAAATATAAGGATACTGGAAATTATACAAATATTCCATTATATTTAAGTAAAATAGCTGAACTAGAGTAGCTACCTTTCTATATATTTTATTCAATTGGTTTCGTTGCAATTACAGTAGTTGTAGCCTGCGACTCTGTTGTAGGCTTCTACTTACTAATTTAACAATGTATTTTACATTTGTATCATATAATCTTATTTATAATTTACTTTTAATATTAATGTATAATGTATATCTATCTATGAATGAGTCTGAATGACAAAAATCAAAAGTGACTTAAGGGATGCAAATGTTAATTAATATAAATATAAATAAAAATATTACTAGATTGCTAATGAAGAGGAGGATGTGACTGACTAAATTTAAAATTTGGCTTTAGAATATCACTTTAGATTCACTAATCACTCCCCAGACTCCAGTCACTACTGAGTACTGACTGTGCTGTGACTACTGTCAAGCTCATTATCACTGGCCTCATCAGCTTGATCAAGCACATATTACACTTGATATGACTGATAAGTCTATCTCAGTCGTATGAAGTATTGTGAGAATGACAGTGGTGAGGGAGCAGGGCAGTATCAGGACTCTTAAGCTTAGCTCCTTGCATAATCATCTCTCTCAGTTGGGCAAATTTTCAGGAATTTCAGTTCATAGATTATGAGCAATAAAGTACTAGTTCTTGCAACCTGTCACAACAAAAGTTATTATTTCATGGTGAGGGCTTTTGATTACCTTTTATTTCCTGTTAAAAGTTACAGTCGACACGACTTTTCTTGCACGTGGCATTCTAAATTCTGATTAAATAATTATGATAAAAATGTTACTGAAAGCTGAAACAGAGTAAGAAAACATTAATGAAGCCACAAACAGAATATTTTGATATTCAAAATTCAGAATATAAAATAAAAATATGGAAAACCCATAAAAATTTTTGAACACAAACTCAGGGGCTTCCACCTTTAGGAAATTGGAACAAAAAATGTCCAAATTAGAGCATATTTGCTATAAATTTATATGTAAATTTATTTATTTGTTGTAAAGTCCACAACTTAATTGAAAAAAAACAGAAAAAACAAATTTTTACTTGTTATTTTTTCAGGCTTTTTTTTTTCAGAAAAAAAAACTTTTTTTCAGAAAAAATGAGCTTGTTTTTTTCCTTTCCCAACCCTAGGCAGGAAGGTGGCTGGTGCAATTAAATCGTTGGTGAATGTAAAAGGACTAAGTCTTGAGTGGCTAGGGTCTTACATGAAGGGTATGTTGTTACCTGTGTGTTATTGTTTAGTAGTGAGACTATGGTCGGAATAAGGAAAGTATAGAGGTATAGATTTAATGTGTTCAGATGGACACTTAGGGGCGATGCTAGGTGATGAGAGAATATGATAAAATGCAGGAAATGAACGATTAGAGAGTTGTGTGGTGTGAAGAAGGGGTAAACGAGAGAATAAATGAAAGTATGTTTGAATGAGTTTGTTGGTCAATGTGGGAGATGAATTGATAGGTCGTTGTTAAGCGGATGTATAGGTGGTGAGTGGTGTTTGGGAACCGACCGGTGGCGAGACCGAAGAAAAAGTGGATTGAGTCAGTAGGAATGCCTGAAGGAGGAGAATGTGAGTTTGGCAGAGGGCAAAAGAAAGGGGTACTTATAGGAGAGAAGGGTAGGTGTTTGTAAGGGGTACGCGTTGTGGCCCACCTGGGCCATGGGATGAACCTTACACTTGACGATTTACCATAGTGAGGATCCGTCGCGGGTCCGTGAAGCTTAGGGTGGATTTTCCTGACCTTGCGACCAGAGTTCTTATAATTAATGTACAGAGGGGGCGGTAAGGCGGGGCTTTCTTTTCGACTTTTGTCATATTCTTCTACTGCTTTAATTTCCGATGCTTGTCACGCACCTTACTCCCAGTCTTGGGAACAAAAAGGAAGATGACGAAAGAAAAAAAAAAAAAAAGACAAACTAAAAAACTATAATTTTTTTCACCCTAATATATGGTATATAGCTACTGTATATATTATAGGTTAGGAGTTGGCTTACTGCAACCTCGATGCATACATTTTAAGGCTGCATTTAAATCCAAACAACTCAATGCAGTAGTTGCTGGCAGTAGAGCTATGCTAGGTTAAATTTTGTTGGGTTTATTTGTTCCCTAATAAACATAACAAACCTTAAAATAACCTTGCTCTACTGCCAGCAATTAATAACACTTGAGGCAAACAGTATGGATCAATGTTGCATTAAAAGTAGCCCTAACCCTGTATGGATCAATGTTGCATTAAAAGTAGCCCTAACCCTGTATGGATCAATGTTGCATTAAAAGTAGTCCTAACCTGTATGGATCAACATTGCCATAAAGTTAGCTGAAACCTTTTAATTTTTTTTTTTTCTCAATTCAATTGAATTAAACAGTTAGAGAACAATTATATTAATGTCATGGAAATATATAGGATATAGAGTAAGTTTAAAAATCAGGAAGTATTGTATACCTCTAGCCTCTTTTTACAGTACCATATAATCTGAAAGTATTTTTTGTAAAATAATAGGGCCTATAGTCTATATCATCTTGCTCCAATATAGCCAGAGATCTAGTATATTACTTTTTATAATTTGCGAAGTTACATCATCAGTTCATCATCGGAAATGTGTGATACCTGACACAATACATCATTATTTTTTATTTCATTATTTCTTCGTATGGTGTTGGTAATAACTAGTTCACCAATGTTTTTGTTCATTCCATTACCTATAAATTTGCCCATTACCTATAAACATACTCTCCTACTGGATAATTAATGCACAATATATCATACTGTATTATGTGAAATCATAGTTTTTTTTTGTTTTTGTTTTTTTGCAGCATTTGAAGAAAGTACATATATATATATAAATAAATTAAATTATAATTTTTAATATTTAAATGATCTACTTGATTACATTAGATTGAAATTATTATTTAAAGTTTATAGATTAAAACTTAATTTTAAAGATTTTATAATGGATACTGGAGCAAGAGTAGTGACTGTTTCATACAATGAAAATGAACAAGCAATAATTAAAACAGTAAGTAAATAATTTTTTATGGCATTTAAAAGCATTTAGAAAAAATAAAATTACAAATCACTTCTATTTCAGTACTCTTCAGCCAGATGAATTTATTTAGTATACTTTTCATCGGGGTGTTTATACATCCCTTCTACTTAATATAACTTATACCCTTCCATTAGGCCTTTGTTACATTCTCAACCCAAGGGCACAATACATTGGGCACCTATGTCAAATTCATTCTTTCAGTTATATCCTTTTCTCAGTGATTTTACCTTTTGCTCATCTTTTTGCTTTACACGTTCCTCCCTCACCTCTTTTTTGTTTCTACAATATAAGATAAATTAAACTGGTACCATATATGTTTCTTAATTTGATCTAATTGCTAATTTAACTGGATGAGCGCTCATGAGGTAGAGCATAGACCTCCTGGTGCTTGGGGGTCTCATTCCATGCCTCGGGATACATGGAGGATACAAATCAGATCATGGTCACTGGCTGTATAATGGGTCACCCAAACGCATGTGACCATCGATCTGGCTCCGTAAACCGGATGTTTCCAACAGGCACCTGCCCATTCTGCACCTGATCGAATGAAAGGCTCACCGGGCGGCTTGGCCTCCCAAGCCAGATCCATCATGCAAGGCCGCAGCACAGAGTAGTTCAAGATAAAACTTAGACTGGGCCATGGAGTGGGTACCGGCCAGTACTGGAACCCTTTAACCAGCTCGGCAGGTCAGCTTATCTCGCTGTGGGGCTCATCCAGCGCAAGTCCCCCCAGGCATGGTTTGCATACTGAGGAGGGGTACCAGCCAGCAGAAACCCCAATTTGCCTGTAATCGATATTGTCAATTTTTTTTTAGTATTTTGGAAACTTCTATTAATTTTTCTCTCAATCTTCTTGGCTCTAAAGAATGTTTATCTAATTCGCGTAGTTGTTGCTCGTATGACTTTACCTCCTCAATTTGTATAATTGGTCTGCCCCTTCTTTGAATTCTTTCAATTTTTTCTATGTCCTTTTTGAGATATGGACTCCAAAACTGCACTACGTATTCCAGATGAGGTCTAACTAATGTTTTATAGAGAGGAACTATTATACTTTTAGATTTATATTCGAAGAAGAAGAAGATTTGGGGGTGAGGTTTGCAACATACACCAGAAACAGAAAAGTAGTAGCTAGTAGAACATGCCTCAATTCGAAAGGAAAGCCCCTTTCCCTACCATCCCCTTCACACCCTTAAGTGAGAGCTCATTGCAGTCAAAATAAAATCCACTCTAGGGCTTCACAGTACTGCGCCGGACTCTCACGGTGGGATCTAGTTAATATAGGGTTCATCCCATGGACCAAGCGGTTCACAACCATACCCCCCCCCCCCCCCCCAAAAAAAAAAAAAAAAAAAAAAGTACTTATACCTTTCTTCTCACTTCTGCCACACTCTCATTCCTTTCCATCAGACATTCCTTAACTGACTCAATCCACTTTTACTTTTTCTTTGGTCTCCCAGCCTCTTGATTCCCAGCACACTCACCATTATACATCCACTTAATCAACCGACTATCATCCATCCTTTCCATATATCCAAACCATCTTAATACACCCTCCTTTATTCTCTTACATACGCCCTGCTTCACACCACAAAGCTCTCAAACAGATTCATTCCTCATTTTATTAATTTCTCTCACAACTAACACACACCAAAGATTATCTATCTATCTATCTATCAATTTATCAATCTACCAACCTATCTATCTATCTATCTATCTATCTATCTATCTATCTATCTATCTATCTATCTATCTATCTAATCATATCTATTATCTATTATCTATCTATCTATCTATCTACTCTAGGAGATTCTATCTCAATAATTCTATAATCTATCTATCATCTATCTATCTCATCTATTATCTATCTAATCTATCTATCTATCTATTCTATCTCTATCTCTATTATATATATATGAGTATATATATATATATAATATATATTATATTAATAATATATATATACTATATATATATATATATATATATATATATATATTATATATTATATATATATATATTAGGGATGTACCAATTAGTATCGTATCGGCCAGTATCAGCCATTTTTGGGGATGGTTAATATGGGTGATACATGGCCGATACTTCTTACGTTTTTGGTGAAGAATTATGAGAAACCTTTAGATTCAATAATAAATTTAGGTTTGATATATAAATGGTTCTAATAAGGAATTCCTTAAGCTAGCTGAAACCCCACAAACGAATGGGCATCTCTGATAGTGAACCACTGATCTAGAATGCATTTAAATAGCATAACCGAGGAGCTTGTTCGCCTGACCCCTGGCAACAGCACTGATAGTGACTTTTCAGCAAATAAACTTACTGAATGAAGCAGGCATTTGGAATGTTAGACTTTGATATGTTCATGGCCGAAATTGCATTGACATCTTATTCACCTTCAAAGGAACCTCATTGAAAAAAACTGAGGAGACAATCATCAAGGAGCAAAGATAATTCAAAATTGCAATCTGTGAAGAGGAGATGAGGCTCTACGAAAACAAGTAGATGCTGCCTATAGAAGAGATTCTTTCATGGTGGCATGAAAATGGGCCAAAGTTTCCATTATTATCAGTGCTTGCAAGCAAATATCTATCAGCCCCTCCCTCATCAGTCGTGAGCGAACGTATTTTTAGTTAGGTGGAATGTAAACCCCCCCACCCCAAAAAAAAAGGAATAGGGCTCTCGCAGATACTAGTGTGAAAGCTTAATGCTTTTTGCATCACAAGTTTGTAATTTCTTTGATTTGATTATTGGTTGAATATCTATCTTTACTTAAATGGATTACTTTATATTATTATTGTCATGTTATGTCAAACATTTTTTTTTATTTTGTCTTTTTCAGCTGATTAATGAGGTCTCTTCTTTCATTATTTTTATTCCTTATATTGTAGCTAGTTAAAGAATCTCTTGTAAATTGTACAATATGTTAAAACAAAAAAGCCTAGTAGCTAAACTTTATTAATAATTACTGCTGAAAATGGAAATGGAATATCTTTTTGAATAAACACGAAGTTAAAATAGTTATTAATGTTATATTTGCATTTATTATTCCTGATATTTTAATTTATAAATATACTTGGGCACCACCAAATATGAATAAATGACTAGAGTATTGGCTGTACAGGAATGCATTCCTGAGTTGTCTAGCAGTACACAAATGTTCTATCGATTACTGTGTATTTATTATATTAATTAAAGTATCGCTATCGGCACCTAAAAAAAGAGTATCGGTTTCAGCCTCTTTCACGGTATCGGTACTACATCTCTAATATAATTATATACTATATATATATATATATATATATATATATATATATATATATATATTATATATATATATTATTATTTATATAATATATAATATTATATATATAATAATATATATATATATAGAACGCCTCGTTGGCGCAGGAGGTTGAGTCGCTGCCTCTCATACATACGAGGACGCTGGTTCAAATCCTCCGCATAGCAGTTGGAGTTTTATCTACCTGGGGCAAGAAATTAAACTCGACTGCGAACACGGTTGGTGGCGTGGTTTGGGATAGCTGGGCTTAAGTATCGATTTCCTGTGTCCCCCTTGTTACCCCCTGCATAAGGGATAAAGCACGTTAAAAGATAGATTGATTTATTTATATATAATTTATATTCTTATTATATATTATAATTTATATATTATATATATATATATATTATATATATATATATATATATATTATATATATATATATATATATTATCAGGCTTGGGTTCAAGTACAAGTACTTTGTTACTTGGACTTGGGACTTAGTACATCTTTTGGAAGTTATTATTACTGTACTTCAAGTTTTAAAACCCAGGTGTGTACGTTTGATAACTTTGCACCTTTCGTACTTGAAATTTGAAATGTTACTTGCAAGTGTACTTTCGGCAATTTTTAACTGGCAATTATTTTTTTAAGCTTTTCTATGTTATTGATATTATTATTTCTTATATATTCTAAATAAATTTCATTTTACGAATATTAAAGTATATATATATATATATCTCG